>JACEFZ010008998.1:140000-245000 GCA_014155875.1 Cepaea nemoralis | reverse complement strand
GAGATAGCGCAACAAGAAAGTCTGGGCAAATCCTGGTGATCGAGTGAGATAGTGCAACAAGACAGTCTGTGTAAATCATGGTGATCGAGTGAGATAGCACAACAAGACAGTCTGTGCAAATCATGGTGATCGAGTGAGACAGCACAACAAGACATCTGCGCAAATCATGGTGATCGAGTGAGATATCGCAACAAGACAGTCAGTGCAAATCATGATGATCGAGTGAGATAGCGCAACAAGACAGTCTGTGCAAATCATGGTGATCGAGTGAGATATCGCAACAAAACAGTCTGTGCAAATCATGGTGATCGAATGAGATAGCGCAACAAGACAGTCTGTGCAAATCATGGTGATCGAGTGAGATAGCGCAACAAGACAGTCTGCGCAAATCATGGTGGTCGAGTGACATAGGGCAACAAGACAGTCTGTGGAAATCATGGTGATCAAGTGAGATAGCTCAAAAAGACATCTATGCAAATCATGGTGATCGAGTGAGATAGCGCAACAAGACTGTCTGCGCAAATCATGGTGATCGAGTGAGATATCGCAACAAGACATTCTGCGTAAATCATGGTGATCGAGTGAGATAGCGCAACAAGACAGTCTGTGTAAATCATGGTGATCGAGTGAGATAGCACAACAAGATATCTGTGAAAATCATGATGATCGAGTGAGATAGCGCAACAAGACATCTGTGCAAATCATGATGATCGAGTGAGATAGCGCAACAAGACAGTCTGCGCAAATCATGGTGGTCGAGTGAGATAGGGCAACAAGACAGTCTGTGCAAATCATGGTGATCAAGTGAGATAGTGCAACATGACATCTGTGCAAATCATGGTGATCAAGTGAGATAGCGCAACAAGACTGTCTGTGCAAATCATAGTGATCGAGTGAGATAGCGCAACAAGACAGTCTGTGCAAATCATGGTGATCGAGTGAGATAGCGCAACAAAACAGTCTGTGCAAATCATGGTGTTCGAGTGAGATATCGCAACAAGACATTCTGCGTAAATCATGGTGATCGAGTGAGATAGCACAACAAGATATCTGTGAAAATCATGATGATCGAGTGAGATAGCGCAACAAGACATCTGTGCAAATCATGGTGATCGAGTGAGATAGCGCAACAAGACATCTGTGCAAATCATGATGATCGAGTGAGATAGCGCAACAAGACAGTCTGCGCAAATCATGGTGGTCGAGTGAGATAGGGCAACAAGACAGTCTGTGCAAATCATGGTGATCAAGTGAGATAGTGCAACATGACATCTGTGCAAATCATGGTGATCAAGTGAGATAGCGCAACAAGACTGTCTGTGCAAATCATGGTGATCGAGTGAGATAGCGCAACAAGACAGTCTGTGCAAATCATGGTGATCGAGTGAGATATCGCAACAAGACAGTCAGTGCAAATCATCGTGATCGAGTGAGATAGCGCAACTAGACAGTCTGTGCAAATCATGGTGATCGAGGGAGATATCGCAACAAGACATTCTGCGCAAATCATGGTGATCGAGTGAGATAGCGCAACAAGACAGTCTGTGCAAATCATGGTGATCGAGTGAGATATCGCAACAAAACAGTCTGTGCAAATCATGGTGATCGAATGAGATAGCGCAACAAGACAGTCTGTGCAAATCATGGTGATCGAGTGAGATAGCGCAACAAGACAGTCTGTGTAAATCATGGTGATCGAGTGAGATAGCGCAACAAGACAGTCTGCGCAAATTATGGTGGTCGAGTGAGATAGGGCAACAAGACAGTCTGTGGAAATCATGGTGATCAAGTGAGATAGCTCAAAAAGACATCTGTGCAAATCATGGTGATCGAGTGAGATAGCGCAACAAGACTGTCTGTGCAAATCATGGTGATCGAGTGAGATGGCGCAACAAAACAGTCTGTGCAAATCATGGTGATCGAGTGAGATAGCGCAACAAGAAAGTCTGGGCAAATCCTGGTGATCAAGTGAGATAGTGCAACAAGACAGTCTGTGTAAATCATGGTGATCGAGTGAGATAGCACAACAAGACAGTCTGTGCAAATCATGGTGATCAAGTGAGATAGCGCAACAAGACAGTCTGTGCAAATCATGGTGATCGAGTGAGATAGCGCAACAAGACAGTCTGTGCAAATCATGGTGATCGAGTGAGATAGCGCAACAAGACAGTCTGCGCAAATCATGGTGGTCGAGTGACATAGGGCAACAAGACAGTCTGTGGAAATCATGGTGATCAAGTGAGATAGCTCAAAAAGACATCTATGCAAATCATGGTGATCGAGTGAGATAGCGCAACAAGACTGTCTGCGCAAATCATGGTGATCGAGTGAGATATCGCAACAAGACATTCTGCGTAAATCATGGTGATCGAGTGAGATAGCGCAACAAGACAGTCTGTGTAAATCATGGTGATCGAGTGAGATAGCACAACAAGATATCTGTGAAAATCATGATGATCGAGTGAGATAGCGCAACAAGACATCTGTGCAAATCATGATGATCGAGTGAGATAGCGCAACAAGACAGTCTGCGCAAATCATGGTGGGTCGAGTGAGATAGGGCAACAAGACAGTCTGTGCAAATCATGGTGATCAAGTGAGATAGTGCAACATGACATCTGTGCAAATCATGGTGATCAAGTGAGATAGCGCAACAAGACTGTCTGTGCAAATCATAGTGATCGAGTGAGATAGCGCAACAAGACAGTCTGTGCAAATCATGGTGATCGAGTGAGATAGCGCAACAAAACAGTCTGTGCAAATCATGGTGTTCGAGTGAGATATCGCAACAAGACATTCTGCGTAAATCATGGTGATCGAGTGAGATAGCACAACAAGATATCTGTGAAAATCATGATGATCGAGTGAGATAGCGCAACAAGACATCTGTGCAAATCATGGTGATCGAGTGAGATAGCGCAACAAGACATCTGTGCAAATCATGATGATCGAGTGAGATAGCGCAACAAGACAGTCTGCGCAAATCATGGTGGTCGAGTGAGATAGGGCAACAAGACAGTCTGTGCAAATCATGGTGATCAAGTGAGATAGTGCAACATGACATCTGTGCAAATCATGGTGATCAAGTGAGATAGCGCAACAAGACTGTCTGTGCAAATCATGGTGATCGAGTGAGATAGCGCAACAAGACAGTCTGTGCAAATCATGGTGATCGAGTGAGATATCGCAACAAGACAGTCAGTGCAAATCATCGTGATCGAGTGAGATAGCGCAACTAGACAGTCTGTGCAAATCATGGTGATCGAGGGAGATATCGCAACAAGACATTCTGCGCAAATCATGGTGATCGAGTGAGATAGCGCAACAAGACAGTCTGTGCAAATCATGGTGATCGAGTGAGATATCGCAACAAAACAGTCTGTGCAAATCATGGTGATCGAATGAGATAGCGCAACAAGACAGTCTGTGCAAATCATGGTGATCGAGTGAGATAGCGCAACAAGACAGTCTGTGTAAATCATGGTGATCGAGTGAGATAGCGCAACAAGACAGTCTGCGCAAATTATGGTGGTCGAGTGAGATAGGGCAACAAGACAGTCTGTGGAAATCATGGTGATCAAGTGAGATAGCTCAAAAAGACATCTGTGCAAATCATGGTGATCGAGTGAGATAGCGCAACAAGACTGTCTGTGCAAATCATGGTGATCGAGTGAGATGGCGCAACAAAACAGTCTGTGCAAATCATGGTGATCGAGTGAGATAGCGCAACAAGAAAGTCTGGGCAAATCCTGGTGATCAAGTGAGATAGTGCAACAAGACAGTCTGTGTAAATCATGGTGATCGAGTGAGATAGCACAACAAGACAGTCTGTGCAAATCATGGTGATCGAGTGAGATAGCACAACTAGACAGTCTGTGCAAATCATGGTGATCGAGTGAGACAGCACAACAAGACATCTGCGCAAATCATGGTGATCGAGTGAGATAGCACAACAAGACAGTCTGTGCAAATCATGGTGATCGAGTGAGATAGCACAACAAGACAGTCTGTGCAAATCATGGTGATCGAGTGAGATAGCACAAGACAGTCTGTGAAAATCATGGTGATCGATTGAGATAGCACAACAAGACAGTCTGTGCAAATCATGGTGATCGAGTGAGATATCGCAACAAGACAGTCAGTGCAAATCATCGTGATCGAGTGAGATAGCGCAACTAGACAGTCTGTGCAAATCATGGTGATCGAGGGAGATATCGCAACAAGACATTCTGCGCAAATCATGGTGATCGAGTGAGATAGCGCAACAAGACAGTCTGTGCAAATCATGGTGATCGAGTGAGATATCGCAACAAAACAGTCTGTGCAAATCATGGTGATCGAATGAGATAGCGCAACAAGACAGTCTGTGCAAATCATGGTGATCGAGTGAGATAGCGCAACAAGACAGTCTGTGTAAATCATGGTGATCGAGTGAGATAGCGCAACAAGACAGTCTGCGCAAATTATGGTGGTCGAGTGAGATAGGGCAACAAGACAGTCTGTGGAAATCATGGTGATCAAGTGAGATAGCTCAAAAAGACATCTGTGCAAATCATGGTGATCGAGTGAGATAGCGCAACAAGACTGTCTGCGCAAATCATGGTGATCGAGTGAGATACCGCAACAAGACATTCTGCGCAAATCATGGTGATCGAGTGAGATAGCGCAACAAGACAGTCTGTGTAAATCATGGTGATCGAGTGAGATAGCACAACAAGATATCTGTGAAAATCATGATGATCGAGTGAGATAGCGCAACAAGACATCTGTGCAAATCATGATGATCGAGTGAGATAGCGCAGCAAGACAGCTGTGCAAATCATGATGATCGAGTGAGATAGCGCAACCAGACAGTCTGCACAAATCATGGTGATCGAGTGAGATAGCGCAACAAGATTTCTGTGCAAATCAGGGTAATCGAGTGAGATAGCGCAACAAGATATCTGTGCAAATCGGCACGGAACATGCTGATGGTGATGATGACGATGATAAGTCATTATTTTAATCAAGTCTCTTTCTATATTAGGTATTGTCGATATTTGCTATTTTAAGACACAATATATCACATATATTTAATGTCTAAGCAATTAGCGTCACACCAATATTTGCATTCGTGTCCTATCTATGTTTTTACACAAAGTAGATGAATGGACTGTATAACCAAATATGATAATTCAAGCAAATAATCATAACCCTTTGTACACTATTGTCTTGATTGCAATATAAGGGGCACGGGACTGGATACCTCATACATCAACAGCTCGACAGTCTTACTCGCAGTAACTTTACTATCTAGCCGGTTGTGTAGGTGAGTAATACTTTCTCTCTCTCATTCTATACCAGTCTCCCTCTCTCTCATACTCAATCCCTCTCACATTTTTTTCTCACTCTCTCTAACTCTTCTCTCTCATCGTCTCTCTTACTAATTCGCACTATCATTTTCCCTCACCGTCTTCTCCCTCACTCTCTCCCACGGTTCCTCTCTCACTCACTCTCTCTATACCAATGTGTTTTATTGTCATTCCCAGTCTCTATTTAATTCTCAATATCTCCCACTCTCTCGCACTCACTATCACACACCTTCCCTATCTCTCTCGCACTACGCTTCGCATTCTCTCATTGTATCGGGCAGTCTCTTTCATTATCTGACACTCTCTGACACTCTCTCTAACTATATCACTATCTTTATCACTCTTCCTCTCACTTTATTTCTCTGATACTCTCACTCTCTATCAGTCTCTATTCCTCCCTGTCTCTAATTTTCTCTGTGTCTCACACGTTTTCCTCATCTACTTCACACTCTCTCATTTTCTTTTGCTTTTACTCTTTCGCTCTCCGTCACTGTCTATTACCCTCGCTCTCAATATAGCTCATTCTCTCAATCACTCTCTATATTTATATCTTTAATCTAATTGTCGATCACTTTCCCTCTCTATCTATCTTAATCTCATTCTCTCTCATCCCCTCTATAACACTCACTATCGCTCTCTCTAATTCTCTCATTTATTCTCTCTCGCTATCTCACTGTCTCTGATTGTCTCCAAATCACTATATCACTGTCTATGACTGTCTCTCGCATTTTCCCCCTCTCTCTCACTCTCAATCTCAGTCTATGTCAACCTGCCACATTATTACTCACTTTCTGTCGCACTCTCTCCCATGTACTCTACGTCACACTCTCTCATTCATCCTACCTCTCTCAGTTTTTGCCACTCAATTTCTCACTCACACTCTCTGTCAATCTCTATGTCACTTTCTCCTTCACGTTGTCTTGCACTCACTCTATAAATTTCTCTTAATCTTAATTAGGAAGAACTTAGAAGCAACAGAGATGTGGTTTTTAAGACGAATGTTGCGAATTCCTTGGACTGCCAGAGTAACTAACAACGATTGCCTGAAAGATGCTAATGAAACTAGAACACTATATACAACAATAAGAAAGAGACAAACATCTTTCTTTGGTCATGTGATGAGAAGAGAGGCATTGGAGAACATCGTGACAACTGGAAAGATCGAGGGGAAGAGAGGCAAGGCAGACCAAGAGAAATGATGCTGGACGGACTGAGACGGTGGCATGGAGGAATATCATCAGCAGAGTTGATCCAGAACACCAAAGACCGAGATCTGTGGAGAGCCATGAACGCCTACGCCAGCCGGCACGGCACTTGATGATGATGAATCTCTCTCTCTCACTCTCTCTCTCTCTCTCGCTCGCTCTCTCTCTCACTCTCTCTCGCTCTCTCTCTCTCTCTCTCTCTCTCTCTCTCTCTCTCTCTCTCTCTCTCTCTCTAACAAACACACTTTCTCTTTTAATTTCCCCACTAAGTAACTATATCTCATTCGCTCTCACTATCTCTAACTATCTACCTCTATTTTTTCTCACGCTCTCTCACCCTTTCTCTTCCTCTCTTTCTCCCTCTTGTCATTCTCACTGCCACTCTCTCTCTCTCTCTCTCTCTCTCTCTCTCTCTCTCTCTCTCTCTCTCTCTCTCTCTCTCTCTCATTTACACTCTGATTCTCGGTTTCACTCTCACTTACTCTGTCTAAACACCCCCCCCCCCACACACACACACTCTCTCAATCAACATATGCCCCTCTCAATCTTCCTCCCACTCTCTATTTATCGCTCAACTCTCTCTCACTCTCTCTCTCTCTCAATCTTTCATTCACTCAAACACTCTCTCTTACTAATACGTATCATGCATGCATGCTTGCCTGCCTGCCTGTCTGTAAGTGTGTGTGTGTTTGTGTGTTTATGTATGTGTGTGCGTATGTGTGTGTATGTATGTATGTATGTGTGTGTGTGTGATTTACCAAAAACAGATGTTGATTTGTATTCTACCTGCGTCCATCCTCCCAATGTGCCCTATGTATCTAAGCCTACAAGGACTGAGCACGGAACATACCGTAACACAACCTGATCTGGTGTAGTTTTGTATGCTCTAAGTCCGCTATTCCCTGCCATTTTGTCCGAAGCCACGTTTCTTTAGCAGCCCTGTACATAATACTCTTTTCCATGTCCTTTAATCAATATTTTGGAATGCTCTTTGCTTGCTTTGTATCATGTCGTTCATGAAGTCGTATGTAGTAGATTCTTGATGTCCCTTGTTTTCTTTCACTTCTAAGTTCTCAGTTGATGCCTGTATATTGCTTTCTAAACTCTCATATTTTGTATTTTTATCTCCTTCAGATTTTCTGTCGGTACGTTGATGTTTTCAACTATTAGGTGATTATTCTTATGTTTACTTTGACAAGATATAATTGACTTTTATCTGATGGTGTATAAAAAATTTATATTTTTTTCATTAGCACCTTGCCGTCTTGACTGACGATAGTTTGGTACATTGTGCTTCAAAAAGGCTTAATAACTACAACCTATGGCAGTCGCAAATGTGACTGTAAAGGCCAATTCGCGTTGTTAATGTTCGTCCACAGTAGATGCATGTGAACACATGATTATTTCCACCATCATGCACCATCTTACGTTTCGCACGCAATTATTTTCTCCTTTGTCTTTATTCTATTTCTGATATTTGCCCTACATGCTACACGTTCAGCGGCGACATCCTCCCAACGTGCAATATCAATGCCTGTATCAATCATGTCCCGCTTACACACATCTTTGTATCGTAGTAGAGGCCGACCCTGAGATCTCTTACCCATCTGTAATTCACCAAAAAAGATGACCTATCCATTTAAGTCTACGAAGACTGAGCATGGAATAAACCGTCACACAACCTGATCTTTCCAATACTTCAGTATTTGTAATTTTATCTTGCCACTTAATACCAAGTACTCTTCGCAGTTTAAACGTTTCTCTTGATGTGAGTAAGTTGACCAGGCTTCACTGCCATAAAGAAGAATACTAAGGACACAGGCTTGATAGACAAGGACTTTTGTTTTGGCAGTAAGCTTGCTATTCTCCCAGACTTTTTGTTAACCTGTTCATTGTTGTCGCTGCCTTACCGATCCTAATCACCGATGGTGATTTTCTGATCCTTGGGATAATTTGCTATTTACCTCTGATCCTAGATATTTAAAATGGTCTACTATCTCCATACGGCGTCGTCAATAAAGATTGACGGTACCCCATATACACCTTGTGACATAATCTGTGTTTTCTTTTTGCTTATTGTTAAACCAAATTTAGAACAAGCATTGAAGAATGCAGATAGTAGATGTTGTAATTCTTCCTCAGGGTGAGTGGTAATTGCAGCATCATCTACAAAATTCAACTCTCTGATCAGAACCCTCCTAACTGTGACCTTGATCTTCAATCTCTGAGCATTGTACAGTCCGCCATCTGAGCGTGAGTGAATGTATATACCACCATACTGATCACAAAAGGCATATTTCAATAGAAGTGAAAAGTATATTCCAAAGAGGGTGGGAACTAGTACACAAAATTGCTTAACTCCACTCTTGATTTCAAACTCTTCAGAAGTTGCACCATCAAACTTGATTATATCCTTCATGCCTGTGTGGAATGATTCCACAATGGACAGAAGAGTTGATGGGCAGCCAATCTTCTTTAGTGCCTTGTACAGACCCTGACGACTGACCAAATCAAATTCCTTTGTGAGGTCGATGAAGGCAATAAATAGTGACTGATTCTGTTCACGACATTTTTCTTTCATTTGTCGCAATGAGAATTCTTTAATCATCCGCTATTTATGTTTGTTTGAATATTTACAACCATATGATTGTTTTCTGACTGACTATCTGCACTGGGTACGTTTTGGCATTTTCAACGTTCTTTATAAATATATTTTCAATCGCAACATAATCAGTTTAGTTTCTTTTTCTATTTTCATATTTTCCCTACATATACACTCTCCTATGTTCATTTTGGGAACATGTGTTACACAATATATGATGGTCTTCTTCACAAAATTGTAACGGCCTCTCTCCTCTGTCATTAGTAGCTCCGAGTCCATGTTGCCCTAACATGTGCTTAAATTGCATTATCACCTCATGTTGCTTTCATTTCATTACTTTCAGTGTTTGCTGTAGTCTTCGTTGTTCTTTGTTAGTAATTTATCACTATAATCTGTTCTTGTTCTTTAAGCACATGCTGTTATATAGCTATGTCAAAGCGTCTTGTCTTAATCTTGAGTAGAAACAATAGTAAAAGAAATGGCCCAAGAAATAATGGTCTTCGACAGCACCATTAGAATACATATATTAGTTTTATTAAAGATGCAATTGCTTCTTTGAGACTGCTCGCTTGTACATTTTAGAAAATGAATTATCCTTGTTCCTTGCAGAACACAGTAGCCATGATGCTGATTCCAATGATGTGTTTCTTTCTTCTGGCAACAAATTATGTCGTTTTGTGTAAGTACATCTTTCACACATTACCATCAACCGCCGTCACAAGATTAATTAGATTATTAAATGTATACATTCTGATGACACCTGGTTGAATATTCTCACTAAGTTAGTGTTATCACATTTTATTGTCACAATATATAATCATCATTGTCACATTTTAGTTAGATTGCAGCTGCATTTATTATTGCAGTTTTTTTAGAGTTCCAAATATCACTTCTGCATCTGCTATTAACCGCGAGTTGATTTAAGTCAAAAATCGATATCACAGCACTCTTGACTGACCAATAAGCTTTCAGTCATAATTTTCAACAGCCAGCAAAGAGTCCCAATATTAATGCTGCCATCTGCAGTGTGTTTACGGGTCCGTCTGGCCTTTCCTTAGAATACAGATTTGCCGGCCTGATTACATGGTTGCTCCCTGTCACAATATTCTCCCAAAAGTCTGCGGTCAGAACTTGCGTCGGGTTAAGAACAGTCATTCCTGCGTACTGTTCTTACGTTAGTAAGCTATTCAATAGCATAATACATTCGTTACAATAGTTCAAATCTTAATGATGTTACACATATCGAAGTTAAATAGTATAGAAAATCTGCAGATAGTTGTAGGCCCTTTCCATTGTTTACACGATCTTGGATGCAAATTCTTCCGACTTAAGAGTTACAATTTAGTATTTCAAAAGATACTAAATTTTCCTTGCATGACGTCCTATTCCACAACTAGCGGTCGTTGCCGTGGCTTAGCTGTAGAAGTTCGATCTCGGACGAAATTTTCGATCAGCATGTGGCGTTTCTACCACTATATTAAGGCCCAGGTGTGGGTGCCATGTTCTTACCTGATATGCTGGTTCTCAGGTTGGCACAAGACAGTAAAGTGTGTTTCGATCGTATTGAGAGGTTGCTTATACCGCTCTCGTGCATATTTAAGCAGGAATTCCTATCAACACTTTTGTCAATAGTTGTATATTTTCATGTCCGAGTTCGGGTCATCGTTGTTCAAAGCTCTTTTTCAATGGTTATGTATCTCTCCCTCCTATGACATATGCTCACACACACACACACACACACACACACACACACACACACACATACACACACACACACACATATATATATATATATATATATATATATATATATATATATATATATATATATATATATATATATATATATATATTTTATTGCGGCCCTACAATGCTCAGAGATTGAAGGCTAAGTGGCCAAGACCTATATTAGCAGAGTGCTTGGAAAAGAGTTGTTTATTGCAGATGTGGCAGGAGGCATTACAAAAGGTTGAGATGCAATTAAGTGCGTCGTGATGAGAATGACGTTCTACAATGAACCTGCTGATTGATGAATATAAACGCTAGACATGAGAAATCAAATATATTGAAATATTGCTTCAAAAACAAACATTTCAATGTTATTACTTTTGTGTTCATTGTATGCATTTTTTTTTTCAGCAGCTGCATTGGGATTTAGTAAGTTCCGTTCTTCAGTTGTCATATATTTTATTAAGTAACACGGTATGTAACGGACAGTGTATACTTGCCTCGAGGCTTTTATAGCATATCTTACCAAGCTCAAATGTCATAGACCAATCATCACTTCAAGTGGCGATGAGACCACTATCATAGACCAATCATCACTTCAAGTGGCGATGAGACCACTATCATAGACCAATCATCACTTCAAGTGGCGATGCAACCACTATCATAGACCAATCATCACTTCAAGTGGCGATGAGACCACTATCATAGACCAATCATCACTTCAAGTGGCGATGAGACCACTATCATAGACCAATCATCACTTCAAGTGGCGATGAGACCACTATCATAGACCAATCATCACTTCAAGTGGCGATGCAACCACTATCATAGACCAATCATCACTTCAAGTGGCGATGCGACCACTATCATAGACCAATCATCACTTCAAGTTGCGATGCGACCACTATCGTAGATCAATCATCACTTCAAGTGGCGATGCGACCACTAACATAGACCAATCATCACTTCAAGTTGCGATGCGACTACTATCATAGACCAATCATCACTCCAAGTGGTGATGCGACCACAATCATAGACCAGTCATCACTCCAAATGACGTTGCGAAACCTATCATAGACCAATTATCACTTCAAGTGGCGATAAATCCACTATCATAGACCAATCATCACTTCAAGTGGCGATGAATCCACTATCATAGACCAATCATCACTTCAAGTGGCGATGCGACCACTGTCATAGACCAGTCATCACTTCAAGTGGCGATGCGACCACTATCATAAACCAATCATCACTTCAAGTGGCGATGCGACCACTATCATAAATCAATCATCACTTCAAGTGGCGATGCGACCACTATCGTAGACCAATCATCACTTCAAGTGGCGATGCGACCACTATCATAGACCAATCATCACTTCAAGTGGCGATGAGACCACTATCATAGACCAATCATCACTTCAAGTGGCAATGAGACCACTATCATAGACCAATCATCATTTCAAGTGGCGATGCGACCACTATCATATTCCAGTCATCAATTCAAGTGGCAATGCGACCACTATCGTACATCAATCATCACTTCAAGTGGCGATGCGACCACTATCATAGACCAATCATCACTTCAAGTGGCAATGAGACCACTATCATAGACCAATCATCACTTCAAGTGGCGATGCGACCACTATCATAGACCAGTCATCAATTCAAGTGGCGAAGCGACCACTATCATAGACCAATCATCACTTCAAGTGGCAATGAGACCACTATCATAAACCAATCATCACTTCAATTGGCGATGAGACCACTATCATAGACCAATCATCACTTCAAGTGGCAATGAGACCACTATCATAAACCAATCATCACTTCAATTGGCGATAAGACCACTATCATAGACCAGTCATCAATTCAAGTGGCGAAGCGACCACTATCATAGACCAATCATCACTTCAAGTGGCAATGAGACCACTATCATAAACCAATCATCACTTCAATTGGCGATGAGACCACTATCATAGACCAATCATCACTTCAAGTGGCAATGAGACCACTATCATAAACCAATCATCACTTCAATTGGCGATGAGACCACTATCATAGACCAGTCATCAATTCAAGTGGCGATGCGATCAATATGACGCCGTCCGCTTTTATTTCGCCATGAGTTTTCTAGAACCCATTTTGGACTGGGTCAACATGGGAGCCTAGGTCAATTTTAAATGTGCGTCTACATGCGAAGTCGATCCACGCTAACTGGGCATGCAGGCAAACGTCTAGCCAATGCTGCACTTCGACTCCCCTTCTTTGCGTGCACTTTGGAATGAGAAGCAATGATCAATAACAGCACTCCTAGCTATTATGTGATTGCCATAGACCTTTTATTTATATTATCTATGCTTCCCTTACGGTCCCTGGCACCACACAAATGATTGTGGGTATGTAGATCGGGAAACATCAAAGTCTATTCAAGGATATTGGGCTGTGTCAGACAGGTTTATATTGGTAAAATTTATCGATAGACCTTTCAACATGGACGTCATTCAAATATATACCCCATCATGAGAATGCAGTGAAGATAGTATAGATGAACTTCATAATGACATGGAATCTGCTTTGAAGAAATATAACTATTAATAAATAAATATCATAATGGGTGACTCCAATATAAAAATTGGAAATCAAGGCGATGGATGCACAGTAAGCAACCATGGTCGGGAGAGTGAAATGAAAGAGGATACAGACTTGTAGAATCGGCTGAAGAGCAGGAAATGATTGTAGGAAACACATGGTTTAAACAAAATCCTAGAAGATTATGAACATGGAGGAGTCCTGAGAGCAGAATTAGAAACCAGATTGATTACATCCTGATTAGCAGAATGTTTCGAAATGCGATAACAATCTTAAAAACAGTTCCCAATGCTGACTGTTACAGTGATCACAGATGGATTACAGGAACTATGAGGATAACGTTAAAGAAAGTCAAGTATTCACTAAGAAGCACTAAATATGATCCGGATACATTGAAATATGATAGGGTAATAGACGACAATTATAACATCGAAGTAACGAACAGATTTGATATATTATCTGATGCAGAGATCCTATTTAAAAATGTGGATGTTCAATGTGAAATGTTGAAGAATTCAATCAATTTGGCTGCAGAAACAACTATTTCAAAATTTAAGATAGTGGGTTGTAAGAAATGGATGACTGAAGAAATTTTACATCTAATGGAAACAAGAAGACGCAAGACAAATAATCCTGCCAAATATGAAGAAATTCACAGAAACGTCAGAACATTGTGTAAGGAGGCAAAAGAAGCATAGCTTGAGAAAATTTGCATAGAAATTGAAAAACAACACCAGGAAAAACAATACCAAATTAATGCACAAAAGAATTCAGGAGCTTACTAATAAAAGAATACGTTCATCAGGAGGCTGCCTAAAAATAAAAGATGGAAAAATCATAATAGAAACAGATTAGATTTTACATGCATGGTCAGACTATGTGAAAAAATTTTATGATGATAACAGAGAAGAACAGAATGATATTCGAAATAATAATGAAGGACCATCAGTTTTGAAGATAGCGGTTCAGAATGTTCGTAACCATATGACAACTGGCAAGACTCCCAGTTCAGACAACATCACAACAGAACAATCAATACTTTAGAATATGGAATGGGTCAAGTCTCCAGACTGCTGAATACAATATATTCTACTGGAGATATACCTCATGAATTATGCAATTCTGTATTTATTGCAATCCCAAAGGAATCAGGAGCATTGGAATGTGATCAGTATAGAACAAAAAAAGAAGAAGAAGAAGAAGAAGAAGAAGAAGAAGAAGAAGAAGAAGAAGAAGAAGAAGAAGAAGAAGAAGAAGAAGAAGAAGAAGAAGAAGAAGAAGAAGAAGAAGAAGAAGAAGAAGAAGAAGAAGAAGAAGAAGAAGAAGAAGAAGAAGAACAACAACAACAACAACAACAACAACAACAACAACAACCAGAAGAAGAAGAAGAAGAAGAAGAAGAAGAAGAAGAAGAAGAAGAAGAAGAAGAAGAAGAAGAAGAAGAAGAAGAAGAAGAAGAAGAAGAAGAAGAAGAAGAAGAAGAAGAAGAAGAAGAAGAAGAAGAAGAAGAAGAAGAAGAAGAAGAAGAAGAAGAGGAAGAAGAAGAAGAAGAAGAAGAAGAAGAAGAAGAAGAAGAAGAAGAAGAAGAAGAAGAAGAAGAAGAAGAAGAAGAAGAAGAAGAAGAAGAAGAAGAAGAAGAAGAAGAAGAAGAAGAAGAAGAAGAAGAAGAAGAACAAGAAGAACAAGAAGAAGAAGAAGAAGAAGAAGAAGAAGAAGAAGAAGAAGAAGAAGAAGAAGAAGAAGAAGAAGAAGATGGGAAAGACAGACTCATAAACAAAAATATATTGGAAACCACAAGTTGCCATCATAATTGATAATGAAGTAGGTCAATATAAGCCTATTAAGAGAGGTGTGAGGCTTGGATGAGTAATGTCTCCAGATCTGTTTTCCCTGTAGAGTGAAAATATTTTTAGAAATGAACGAGAAATGAAAGGAATCATCACTGGACGAAAAAATAAATCAATATTATAGATATAAAGATGATACATTATTTATTGCAGACAATGAGCAGGATCTGCAACATTTAGTATATGCGGTTGTTGCACACTGTGAACAACTAAGGTTAGAATTGAATTGTAGGAAGACACAGATTATGGTCATCACTAAGAAGAATTAAATACCACACAGTAATATATAGGTAAATGGGAATATTCTTAAAACACTAAATCGGTATCATTATCTCGGAATAGTCATGTCATCTGATGGGAGATTATTTAAAGAGATTAGAACAAGAATCGCAATGGCGAAGACAGCACTTTGCATGATGAAATACATCCATCCATAATGTGCCATGCCGGTAAGCGTGGGCGGTCATGTTTTGGCATCTCACTCGATCTCCAGAGTCGTGGATCAGCTCCGTGTTTCTGTCTCGACCATGCCACGAGGCCAAGCCAATCAATGTATTTGCTTCTCGGTATTCCCTTTGATCTGTTCCCTTCGATCTTACCAGTTGTCACCAAGTTCTGAAATTCATTTCTTCTCATAACTTGCCCAAAACATTTTGACTGTCTGCGTCTAATGACTCTAATCAGTTTACGATCTTCGTTTGTTTCTTGAAGGACCTGTTCATTGGTCTTTCTGGCTGTTCATGGTATTCTTTGCAATTTCCTCAGAAACCATTTCTACAGCCATCAGATGTTGTTCAGCTTGACTGCTCATTGTCCAGACTTCACATTCATATAAAAGTACAGGTTCTATGTAGCACATCAACACTCTTTTTCTCGTTTCAATTGACATCTTTTTATTGGTCAGTATGTATACAGAAAAACCAACGACCATGTCATAAAAGAAACGAATGAAAATCGTATACTGATTAATGAGGGCTAGTCTGGTTCGCAAGATCAGTCCTGCGTCTGGCATTCGTTGTCTCAGATGGCTGTGTGAGGTGCACCCAATAGGGAACTTCCCAGCCGACGCAAGTTAACGAAGCAGGCGTTTCGAGAATGTGACCGTAGCGTCAAGCCGGAGTCGTGGTTTGCATGGGCGAAAGAGCAGTTTTTGTACACCATTCGACAAAGTCTCGATATGCGCCCTCTCTCTCTCTCTCTCTCTCTCTCTCTCTCTCTCTCTCTCTCTCTCTCTCTCTCTCTCTCTCTCTCTCTCTCTCTCTCTCTCTCTCTCAATAAGTAGTGGGCCTGCAGTCAGTAAGCAGGCATAGGTTTTCGGTTAGTTCTGCCTGCCTGACATTTGTTGCATGGGTAAATAGATGGTGTGTCAGCATAAACACTGACAAGTGCAGCACCACCCTATTTACCCTCTCTCCAAAACAAAAGGCAGGGACCATCCAGATAAATCGAACACTCCTAAGAGGAGATAAAGAACCAACATACCTTGGAGTAACATTTGATGGCAGACTGACATGGAAAAAGCACATCAACAAAGCAGTAGCAAAAGCCAGAAGGAAAATAGCCATCCTGAGAAAGCTAAGTGGAACCACATGGGGAGCCAGTGGGAAAATACTTAGCAAAGTTTATCAACAGAACATACGGCCACACCTGGAATACGGGTTAACTGCGTGGTATTCGGCATCAAAAACCACACTACAAGAGCTGGACAAAGTGCAAAATCAAGCCCTTAGAGTCACCACAGGAGGGATGAGATCAACCCCTATAGTGGAAATGGAGAAGATGGGGAGGACACAAGCACTGAGTGAGCGCAGGGATACGAAAACGCTAATACAAGCAGAAAAGTTCCTCAGCTTGCCAGGCCACCCTATGAAGAACAGATTTGAAAAACCTAGCTATGGGGCGGTTGAAAAGAAGTAGTTTTATCCACCAGGCCAAACGACTCTGCAGAGAAACCACCGATCTGCCCACAGTTGGTATCCCCCTGACAACTATTCCAGAGAAAACTCCATGGAAAGATGAGCATAGACTATCATTACAAATCCAGACAAAAGTGAGAGGAATATTTGACAAGGAAGAACAGAACAGTGTACAGCGCA
Source organism: Cepaea nemoralis (assembly GCA_014155875.1). Taxonomy (NCBI): domain Eukaryota; kingdom Metazoa; phylum Mollusca; class Gastropoda; order Stylommatophora; family Helicidae; genus Cepaea; species Cepaea nemoralis. The sequence continues at coordinate 227,582 of JACEFZ010008998.1, read as the reverse complement.
GAACAGCCACTCTCAGCTTCCTTGATGACGAATACCCACAGGACCTCTGGATTCGAGTCTACACAGACGGGACAGCGCAAAATGCTGTTCGAAATAGAGGAGCGGGAGTGTACATAGACAAATAATACTAGGGACACAGCTAGAGTACCGACAGGAAAGTACTGCCATAACTACGATGCTGAAATTGAGGCAATCAAGATAGCAACACAGAAATTACTAAATACCAGCATTGGTATACAATCAGTACTCGAGGCGCTCCTGTCTAGGAAATTGCCAGTACTAAGGACAATATATTCTGAACTTAGCAGTCAGCATAAGGTCACCATACAGTGGATACCATCCCACTGTGAAGTACTCGGAAACGACAGCGCTGATCAATTGGCTAAGGAAGGAGCCTGACATATGCCTGGGTCATCGACATTGAGGTGAGTGATCTGTAGCGGGGCTATGAGAAAAACAACCAGCCATGAGAAATAATGATGAGGGTAGATGGAGACCCCCAGGGTGGATGGGGGAGAGACAGTGTATTTTTGTGTGAAGCTAGGGGACTTCAGGGGGAAGTTGATATTTAGACTCCGAGCTGGTCGGGAGTCGAAGGATAGGAGTGGAGTTAGAAGGAGAGCTCCGTCCTGTGTTGTGTTGTTCGCCGAGCTTTGAATGCAGGCCTAAAATCCAGTGGGGTTGGATAGTTAATGGAGGCCTGAACCCAAAGTGGGTTGGATAGTTAGTGGAGGCTAGACCTAGTGTGTGGGTTGTATTGTTTGAGGCCCAGCTGTGGATAGTAGCTGGATAACTGTCTTGTGAAGTTGAGATTAATAAGGCCGAGAGAAGGCAGTGATGTGTGCTGGTTAAGTTGTGAGGAGGAGATATATATTCTATGGATTATATAGTTTCCTGGATATAGTATTATGTTCCGTTTGTCCGTGTTCTTTCTGCATTAAAGGATTATGTGCGCCAACTCAATCTTGTTTAATGACTGGTGGATGTGTACTGCGGGAGTGAGTTGTATTATGAGACAGATGACTAGCTCAACTTACACTCAGTAGTGACATACAAGGAGCAGGGTAACCTAGACAACGCGTGTAAAGTTATCTTTCACTGTATTATAAGAACATCGTGAAAGAGCCAAAGAAGAACAGCCTGATGTGCCTGTTACATACCACCAAAAGAAAAGAATGATCAAATCAGTCAGACAGCCACCAAAACATGCTCAAGATGACTACTACGTTATGGACAGACCAGAACAAGTCATTATTCTGTGCCTCAGAACAGGCACAATAGATTAGGCAACTACATGTATACAAAATTCAAGATTGGTGAAACAGCCATGTGCACATATGGATTGGCGTCGCAGACAGTAGAGCACATACTCCAAGACTGCCCAAAATATATCTAGGCAAACCTTGTGGCCTAGAAAGACGATAGTGGAAGATAAACTCTATGGACCGCTGTGTGAACTGAAAAAGACAATTCAATTCATACAAGAGACAGCATTGCAGTTATAGACATATTTTAAGCGAACTAAAGAAGAAGAACAGATTGCGAATGTATGTATAATGATTGGTGGTGTCTTTGATTTCTTGTGGAAGATTGTTCCACAACTGAAAACGCTGAATGGAGATGTGATGTGTGCCTGTTACATGTTTGGTCCAGACACATGTTCTACAGCTCTCATCTGAGGGATATGGCTGAACGCCTCTAAGTCAATATCCGCCTGATGTGAGGGCCTGGCCGTTACTAACTCTCTGGTGCATGGAGGTAAGCTGGCTCACCTGCAGCCTACCTCGTGAGCGCTACTAAAGGTGGAAAGAACGTCCCAGTCGCGCGCAATGGTTACGATGTAAGTCTGTATCAAAAACTCATTTATTGAGCGTAAGCAAAGGTGGAAAACTTCGCATTAACACGAAATAGAACTCTTGGCTAGCGAATCCATTACGTGGAAGTCCGAAGCGAAAGCTTGCTGAGTGGATGTCTTCTGCTGACTGGCGGTTCTTGGTTCACGTGGGGAGTGGCCAGTAGCGAACGAAATTCCCAATATACGGAAGCGAGTATGTAAAGCAGCCAAGCGCAGGATGTATCAACCCCTTGGGTGAGCCCAGCATTAGAGCGCTATGTGTCGGCTCTGCAATTATGGAAGCCTCCTTAGATGGCGGGAAATTTCCATGGTCTTCCCCTGCCTTCCCTTGAGGGTTGACCGTGATAACTTTGGCCGTTCTAACTTGACTAGGTGAGATGTGGACGAGACCACAGCAGTAAGAGTCGAATCTCCCTTGAAATTCCGAGAAGACTAACTCGAACAGAAAATGTCCTCAGAAGTCGGATGTGCCGACTTAAGTGTGCAAATAAAATTGGCACAACACAAAAGCGTCCTTTTGAGAGTGGAATGTACTTCGTGAAATGTTTGAACCGAAAGCTCGCTGAGTGGACGTCGTCTGCACACCGACTGTTCCTGGTTTGCGCTTGGAGCGGCATGTGGCGAACGAAATGCCCAATACATGGAATGAGGAATTAAAGCAGCCATGTGCAGGACGTGGCGATTCCTTTAGTGAGCCCAGTATCATAGCGCTATAAGTCGGCTCTGCAATTATGGAAGCCTCCTTGGATAGCGGATAATGCTTATGGACTGCCCGTGCCTTCCCGTAAGGGCTGACCTTGATGTCTTCGACCGTTCTAACTTGACCAGCAGGGATGTGGTCGGCACCACAACAGTGAGAAACACCCGGGAAGGCTACCCCGATCAACAAAATCCCGCCAAAGTCGGATGTGTTGGCCTAAGGGCGCATACCAGGACAAATCAAAATTACGTTTGAAAAAAAAAATAACACGCTGGATGAACGCAGAGGAAGAAGAAGAAGAAGAAGAAGAAGAAGAAGAAGAAGAAGAAGAAGAAGAAGAAGAAGAAGAAGAAGAAGAAGAAGAAGAAGAAGAAGAAGAAGAAGAAGAAGAAGAAGAAGAAGAAGAAGAAGAAGAACAACAACAACAACAACAACAACAACAACAACAACAACAGCAACAACAACAACAACAACAATAACAACAACAACAACAACAACAAGGAGGAGGAGGAGGAGTAAACTGATTATAGCAATTAGACGTAGACAGTCAAACATTTTTGGGCATGTTATGAGAAGAAATACATTAGCATGATAACTGGCAAGAACGAGGAAAAGAGAACAAGGGGAAGACAGAGAAGTAAATACTGGATCACTTGACCACGTGGCATGGTCGAGATAAGAACACTGAGCTAATCCACGACTCTGGTGATCGTGTGATTGATGGATGGAGTAAACATTAAAGAATGTGTCCAGGCTTTGGGGCGTATTGTATACACGGAGCCAGTCCCACATGTTAGCACCAGTCGGAACTTGTGTAGTCAATATCACACAGACCACTTTTGCGGCACAGTAGCGTTCCTGAAAACCAGTTTAGACGCCGTTGTTTGTATGACTTTGAAACTATACCACAATAAGAAATTTATTAGAAATTACATTGGCACCTTGCCGTCTTGACAGAAGATATTTTGTTACATTGTGCTTCAAAAACGCATAGTAAATACAACCCATAGAATGTGACTGTTAATGTACGTCCACAGTGGATGCATGTGAACACATGGTCATTTCTATCATCATGCACCATCTTACGTCTCACATGCTCGGAGGGAGACTTATCTGCAATAACTTTCTCCTTTGTCTTTATTCCATTTCTGATATTTACCGTCCATGGATATGGAGTCTCCGTGGCGAAGTGATCAAGCCGTTTGAGACGGGCTCCGAAGGGTGTGGGTTCGATTCCGAGCCGCGTCCTTCGGTTCACGAATGAAAGTTTTTCGGAAACTCCTGTGGGTCGTCGCTAGAGCTACGGAGTTCGTGCTTTGCGCGACGCTCCCCGTGCTGCGGAAAGAGACCGAGCCATATGGGATAAAACCCGATGTAATGAAGACGGTGGGTACCGTCCAAAAAGAGAATCCTGGACCAATGCAGCAGGTTTTGCCGATGATGTCTATGAAGGTTTCCACTCAGGCATTGAAATCTTTGCTGCAGCAATTAATCTTGAGGACGCGTACAAGAGAGTACTATTGGATTTTTTTAATGATTCAGCTTCTTGAACTCAATATAAGTCCATTCCTCCTTAGGTGGATCGCTGCAGCCCTCTTCCAACGGAAAGTAGTTTTTAGATGTGGCATTTGGACTTCGGAACCAACAACAATATATCCTGGCCTACAACAGGGATCACCATTATCTCCGGTTCTGTTCAACGCCTACACTGTGAGAATCACCAGCGAGCAGATCACTGGACAGGGGAGGACACTGTCACATGCCGACGATTTTTTAGTGTATCGTAAGGGTAAGGATAGAGATCAAATTGCTGTGGAACTACAAACCGAACTCAATCGCATAAGTACTTGGTGTGTTGAAGCTCAAGCAATGGTCAACCCAACAAAGGCAACAGTGACATGGTTCTCGGTGAATAATCATATTGTCAACACTCCAACACCAACTGTTAATCTGTGTTCAGAGACAGTGGAAAAAACGCAGGCAATGAATTACCTGGGAATACGTTTTGATCGAAGCCTTGCTTATAATGAGCACATAGACCATGTGATAACAAAGGCCATGCGGGGTTTGGCTACGATGCGGGTGATCGCGGCAGCAAACTGTGAGCAGCGCCATCTATGTCTTCTATACGAGGGGCTTGTCATGTCTGTTTTTGAGTATGCAATGGCAATCCTGACTCTCAGCCGTGAGCAGATAGAAAGGATGGAAAGGATACAGAATGAAGCTATGCGCATTATTCTTTGATGTACAAGAGATACAGCATGCAAAGCGATGAGCTATCTTCTTGATTTTCCAACCATTGAAGACAGAATACAAATTTACAGAGCACGCGCCTACTTCAGAGTTAAAGCAAACACACAACATCCACTGCATAGTGAAATTATGAAGGTGAAGGGCAGCAGGTTAAAAAGAGGACGGTCGTGGATGGGTGAAGCCGAAGACATTCTTCAACAGGTGTGTTCACTTGAGGACTTAGAACCTGGCGAGGAGTGGTTACAAGTGCCAACAGATTTCTGTACGTCCTTTTCAATTTGCATCCAACTAGACAGAAAATGCAGACAAGAAAATCCGGCTGCTCTGGAGGCGGAAGTACAAGCGTTGATTTTTGAGAATTCGCTAAACGGTGATGCTGTCATTTACTCAGATTGGTCGGTCGTCCGACATGTAAGAAGCTCATGGGCCTGGAGGGAGAATTGTCAAGGAGGACTCTGGAGCTTTTGCTGAGACCACAAGTAGCCTGACTATGGAAGTCATGGCAGTAAGTAAAGCAATAACATGGCTCGAGACACAGACATTCACTAGGGCATGTTTCCTTAGCGACTCAATGAACATGCTTAAGAGGATAGAGATGGGGGTGGGGGGGGGGGATCCGAAGAGAATGGTTGCTGCCTCTGGAGCGGTCTCGGCTGGCAAAGATTAGTTTCATCTTCGTGCCAGGGCATGCGGGAGTACAAGGAAATGAGCGGGCTGACAAGCTCGCAGGTGAGGCTACTGTGGAGGGCGGACGCGCCATGGACCAGGCTGACATTCTGAATGCTCTACGAGAAGTAAGACTTTTGCGAGAACCAAGTGATGACTGTGAATCTACAACCATGACCAGTCTGCGAGAACAGCAAATTAAAAGAGGGGTGGCCAAACAAGAACACTACGCAGGAAGCCAAAGAAGATTGATAAACCAATACAGAACTGGTGTCATTAGCCGCTACACACTGAGGGATTTGCTGAGGAGGGGATCCAAGCACTTAGGAACTGAATGGTTCGATGTGCAATGAGGATGATCTGTCGACTAACTAACTAGCTAACTAACTAGCAATGAAGTCGACCCTGTCGACTTTTAAGTGACTTTTTAAGCCCACCATGCAACACGTTTAGCCCCAACTTGCTCCCAATGTGCATTATCAATGCTTGTATCAATCATGTCCCGCTTATACACATCTGTGTAATGTAGTAGAGGCAGACCATGAGGTCTCTTACGCATCTGTAATTCACCAAAAAATATGTCCTTTGATATTCTACCATCATCCATCCTCCTAATTGAGCATGGAATATACCGTCACACAAGCTGATCTTTCCAATACTTCGGTATTTGTGATCTTGTCTTGCCTCTTAATACCAAGTATTCTACGAAGACGCCGCATATGAAAGCTGTTTAAATGTTTCTCTTTGTGTGAGTAAGTTGTCCAGGCTTCACTGCCATAAAGAAGAGTACTAAGGTCACAGGCTTGATAGACAAGGACTTTTGTTTTGGCAGTAAGCTTCCTGTTCTCCCAGACTCTTTTTTTTAACCTGTTCATTGTTGTTGCCGCTTTACCAATCCTGATGTTGATTTCCTTATCTAGGGATAATTTGCTATTTTCCTCTGATCCTTCTTCTTCTTCTTCTTCTTCTTCTTCTTCTTCTTCTTCTTCTTCTTCTTCTTCTTCTTCTTCTTCTTCTTCTTCTTCAGCTTTTCGAGCCATTGAGGTTCTTTGCTGCAAATACAATCCGTCTACATTCGTCTGTCTGTTGGACCTTCTCTTGCCAGTCGGTGATTCCAAGTGCTTGTAGGTCTGTACATGTATTATCTCTCCACCGTCTTCTTGGTCTACCTCGGGGTCTACGGTCATTTATTTCCTGAGTGTAAGCATTATTTCTATATGCCCCAGCCATTGTAGTCTATTAGCCTTCATGATACCAGTGATTAGCGGGGACAGATCATAAATGTCTTTGTTACTCTCTCATCATTGTCCTCTGATCCTAGATATATATAATGATCTACTATCTCTAGTTCTGCATCAATAACCGTTAACCATTAACCTTGGAATAAAATAGTCACAGAGTTGGCGTGAATAAGACATAAATATTGTAAAAAAAACTTCAGAAATATCACCTTGGTCATTTTAAACTAACTGAAATTGCGTAACACATGTGAGATGTATATTACAGACTGTAGGATTAAATAGTTTACATAAGATTTACGCCAGATATTTTTAAAATGTGTGTTAACAACTGCAATTGTAATATTTTCTTCTGCAGACGTAAGCCGTAAGTTGAATGTTCGTTCACTAGTCTAAAGTCTTTTAAATTGTCTTACCCAAAGGACATACTGTCTGTCAGCAACCGCTATCACAGGCATTCTAGGATACTTCTCTCGCACCACACAAAAGACTTGCTCGTAGTCCGAGAGGAATGGATTATACATTTTATTGCCACTGGCTCTTTGCATCACATCAATGTACAACAAACAGTCGCTAACAAATCACACAAGAATAAATGCACAGAACCTCCTATCACTAGTCGTTTCCTAACCCTATCGCTAATCTATCTACTTGGCTAACGAAACAAGCATCGCTAAGCAATGTTATCACTCTGAAGTCTGTGTCCCGTCTGATTCTACTCCGCTTGCTGTTTACACAGTACGCGGAAGGACTCAGGGCGCACTACGGCTTTTTGCGTGCGGCCTCATTTAGCACGCTCGAGTAGTGGCCTCTCTTGAGTTACACTCTAGATTCACGTTGCCGTGATCATGCCGTGACCAGAGTGCTAACTCTCTGGTCGACACCTCCGTGTCTCATGAGAGAACTATTTAATAGTTCCCCTTCCTATCACCTACCCTGCCCTCATGTAGGGGCACTGAGTTACCTCTAATCTACTGGAGGTAGACCACTCATTCGGGGTGGTCTTCCTCCTCTATACTTGAGTCTTTGACACACACCCTCCCCTCCTGTGTTGCGTTACAAACTTTGACTCATGGTTGTGACGCAAGAGGTTTCTAAAAATTAGTGTATCTAATTTTTGTCAAAGACTCCTGATAACTTGGGTTTGGGATCCCCCAATAGACGTCTACTGACTATTGTCACAGTGTAGTATGACTTTACTTGGCTATTGCTGATCGCCACAAACTTGTCAGGATGGCGTGAGCCCTCTTCTCAAGCGCAATATTATATAATTAGAGGTTTGTCTGAACCGGACCGTTGTCTTATAAGACCTGCCCTCAAATAGTAAATTAACTCACTACCCATACAAAGTTGACTTTCTTAGGGTCAACCCATGAATTGCTTCATGTCCCCCATATAATATTAAACAACCCTTGCACAAGCTGTGTCCGACAGGTTTTACTTATCTCGCTTCCGCGTGTAAAGTTATCTTTCACTGTTAAGTTAGTGTTTCGTTGTCTATTGTGTCCCCTGACCCGAAGTTATATCCCTTTGTTCTAAAAATGTATGTGCTTTACCTGTGTGTTTTCCTGGTTGTTTGCGTGTTTCTATCTAACTAATTATATAATTTAACTCCTAACATGTGTGTCTGTTTATAAATATGTATGCAAGTTAGTTTTCAAGTGCCATAGTTCGGTTAAATGTGGCCACAAACAAGTGTATAACACTAATTCGTGACTACGTTTCCGTCATATGAGACTTAAAATAATATTCTATCTAAGTTTTACTCTAAACTACACACAATACATGCAAGACAGCACATTACAACATTGACAACAAACGCATAACGCAGACAAATAATAAAAAGTCGCGCTGAGCGGCAGAAAAAAAAATCCGCTGGCTGCCTTCACTCTCAATTGTATATTTACCATTTTCTCTCACTTTCAAACCTCTGTCACACATCTTTTCACACTTCTGTTACACATCTTTTATTCTCACACTTCTGTCACACATCTTCTACCCTCACAATTATTTAAAAACCTTGAAGTGACGCTGTACAAATTTGGTTCAGTTTGAAAAGAGTTGAGCTTCATGACTGTGCTTAAGTTACTGCACGAGTCATGTATTTACAAAGTATTTACATGGATGAAATAGGGTTGATAGTTTTTACCCTGATATTATTAAACACTATATTCTATATAAATACTAATACTAATTCTCTAACTATCTATATTCTATTTTGTTGTACAAAATTAACCTTATTTAAGGGAAGTAATCTAACTATCTAAAAAAATAAATGATGTGAGATGAGTTATGTATCTTTATGAAATGGGTAATGTGCAATGTAACAAAAATTGTAACTAATGTTTTTAATGTTTAAATGAAAAGATATAATGGATATTGGATATGTTTAACTACATGGTATAAATGATGTATGTTTCTAGGTATAATCTTGTTATCCTATAAAATATAACCTAATTTTAGTCCTAAAAGATAAGGTTGTTAACGTGTTCATAAAGATGGAATGAAATAAAATGAAATTAAATGATTACATGGTGGTGTTCCTATCTTAAGTTATTTATACTAATCTTTGATTCGCTGTCATTTAGTTTGCTGTAATATTCTAATCTACGTTTCTAATTTTTTTAACCACTTTTTAAACCACTTTATCCTACTCTAATTTTATGCTAAGTAAGTGCGTAAGTTAATGATTTATCTAAACTAAAAAAAAAATCTATTATATTGCCTAAATCTATTCTAAATGTATATTAAAGTAACTAACCTAACTATAATGTACCACTATATTAAAACCGTTATATTACATATCACATTAAGTATATATACATGATGTCTATTTACCTCAGGTTAGTGGTTGCCATAATGTATAGAAATTGCTTTCGTTGGCATAGTTTATATATATACACACTTAACCTGGGTTTGCTATCTATACTACACAGTCATACTTGTGTCCTATGGGTATTCTTACACTTGTTGAGTCCGCTGGTGTCGTAGACAGTATCTTCGTGTCTGTTATTTTACAATGTTCTGACACTGTTCTGATATGAGTAACACCGGTGATTCACCGGAGCACAAATGGAGTATAGTAAGTAACGAGCTGTCTATGTACACACGGTGATGTCCTTGTTCTTGGCGCACAGTTGTTATTCAGCTGTCTACGGACACATGGTAGTTCAATGTTCTGAGCACACAGTTCTGGTCCTGATGTCTATTTACACAATAGTATATTCTACACAGGATACGTTAAGTGTATAGTAAATGAACATTTGTTAAACTACCTATTCGTGTGGAATATCAGGTATTTCTACCTCAGATGGTCGACTAAGGGTATCAGCAAGGATATTGTCCCTACCCTTAATATGCTCTATACTAAAAGTATAATTCTGTAATATTAACGACCACCTGTAGATGCGGTCATTCCGATGTACCCCACTTTGTATGACCGTGATCGGGGAGTTGTCAGTCTGGACCACAAAGTGATTACCCGCCAGAAATCGATGCAAGTTCCTCACCGAATAGATGATGCTTAGTGCTTCCAACTCTGATATGCAATATCTCGACTCAGCCGGTGTGATCTTGCGGCTCACGTAGCAAATCGGATGGAAGATGCCATCATAAAACTGGCCTAGTACTGCAGCGATGGAAATCCTGCTGGCATCTGTCCTAAGATAATAAACGAGCCTAAGATTCGGCAAGCGGAGGATTGGTACATTACTAAATAGGATTTTCAATTTTGACAATGCAGAAATTAATAATGCATCTTTGACATCCAATTTTACTGATGCTTTTAAAACATTTGAAAATACACTTGTAATTTCAGCTAAGTTCGGTATGAACTTGCTATAATAATTTACTAACCCCAAAAGGCTCCTGACCTGCTTCTTTGTTGTCGGCATGGTCAGGTTCATAATTTTGGTAATAATTATATTGTCAGTTTTCAGTTATCCTTGTGAAATGACATGACCCAAAAATTCAATTTCTTGTAGGCCCAATTCAACTTTGCTCGGTTTGACCGTGAGACCGAAGAGTTGCAACCTATCGAAGACATGTCTTAGTTTCAGTAAGTGTGTTGTCCAGTCCTCTGTATGGACACAAATATCATCTATATAGGTCACTGTATTCGTCACTCCATGCAGCAAATCTCTAGTTAAGCGTACGAAAGTGGCAGGAGCATTAAGAAGTCCGAAAGGAAGAAATCGCCACTCGTAAAGACCTAGAGGTGTTGAGAATGCAGTAAGATGGATAGATTGAGTCTGCATAGGGACCTGCCAGTATCCCTTAGTAAGGTCTAATTTAGAAAATATTTTGGAGGTGGACATGTCAAGAATCAGATCTTCGCAGGTAGGAATTGGTTCTGCGTCGATCTTTGTGACATTGTTGAGTTTTCTATAGTCCACACAAAGACGAATGGTAGAGTCTTTTTTCTTGACCAGGACGATTGGAAAGGAGTACTCAGATGTAGATTTTTGAATAATTCCACTAGCTTCTAAATTAAGAATTTCCTTATTTAGATTTTCCCTATAGCTAAGTGGGATAGAGTACGGCCTGCATTTGATAGGCTTCGAGTCCGAAAGAAGGATGGAGTGCTCGATTCTGTCCGTCCTACCTGGAATGTCGGAAAATATGTCCTTATATTCAGTTACTAATTCTATTATCTGTCGTCGTTGTTCTTCTGTCAGTCCCGTTTCAAATCGTATAGAATCTAATGTAGCAGTCTTGTCTACAATTGGAACGGGTAGTTCCATTCCGTCGTCGTCTACCTGATTCAGTACGGTTGTGGTGCTAAGTGCGTTTTCTGTAATCTCACTAAGTGTATGCATCTCGTCGGATTTGCCAGTCTCGCTAACTAGTGTAGTTGCGTTGTGTACGTCTGTCGTCTTATCCATAGGTGTGGGTGCATTGTGTTCGTCTGTCTCTAATTCTGTCTCTTGTCGTGAAAAGTAGGGTTTCAACATGTTGATATGAAATATCTTTAAGTGTCCGTTTATCGATATTTCATAATCGACATCCGAAAGTTTTTGTGTCACCTTGAATGGCCCTTGCCACGAAGTTGGCATTATATTCTGCTTGTCTGGTAGTAGCACTATTACGTCTTGTTCAGTTTCAAGTATTATGGGTCTAGTACTTTTGTTGGGGCTGTGATGTTTGTTGATATCTGCACTGTTCACTGGAGTTAGCTCATTTTCCTCCTCCCAGGCGGATATTTCTTCATCTGTGCAGTGCTTTAGCTGGGGTAGACACCCAAGAATTAAATCAGTACAAGGGTTGTCCAGTATTGCACACGTAAAGGTACCAGAAAGGAACGGGGAGTTTATACGGGCTCTTGCCAGAGGATAGGTTTCTATATTACCAGAAAACGTACGGCATCTTACAGAGTCACCAGTATAATCCTTTGGATTAACAAGTTCCTTTTTCACACCAATAATAGAGCTCCCACTGTCAAGCAAACATCGGCATGGCTTATCATTGACCAATGCAGAGTGAAACAATAGGTTGCCTCTGGAGGCTACAGCTGCGTTTTCATTCTCAAAGGAGGATGTTACAATATGTCCACATGTAAGTTTGCCGTCTGCATGAAATTGGTGACATTGCTCACAATTATCAAAGTTTAAAATATCGTTTATACAACACACATCTTCACATTGGTTGAATGGTAACACATTTTCGACATCACACTTAGTCTCACTACCGCTATCAGAAGATGTATCAATTAACACTGCACTGTTGGCCTTCATACGTTGGCGTCCCAGGCACTTATTTGAATAATGATCGTAGCTGGAACAGAAGAAGCATTTGACTGCACGCCTGTATGCAGATCTCTTGTTTTGTTGCTTCATAATGACCGTCTCAAGATGTGCAGGATAGTTTGGTGATTTATCACACATAGAATAAGTGTCATGAAAAAGTTGACAATAGACACATTTCGACACTTTCTTATCTTTCTTGTCGACTCTATGAAATGGTTTCTTATTGGTCTGATAGCTTTTAGGTTGGTCCTTAGCAAAAGAGACTATTTCAGAGTCGCTATTAGATGTCTTAAAGATATCTCTGTTAGAAGAAAAATATGCAGAGCCTTTCTTTTCAAATTGTTCTATGGTCTCAATGTCTGACTGCTGCAGGAATTTAGCGAAAGGAGATGGTATAGTGGATATGACTTTATCCATGGCTATTAAATTTTTAAGTTTGTCAAAATCCTTTCCTATATTTGATGCACTAAGCCATCTATTTAGTACGCTTTGTACATTTGAGACATAATCAATAAAGGTCTCGCTTGGCTTAGGTTTTAAATTGGTGAACTGTACTTGATACCCAGGGGCATCAAGTAAGAAATGTTGCATTATCCTATCGTGGATGTACTGATAGTTAGATCTAAGATCAGTTGGTATAGATTCTATTACTTTAAGGGGCTCCCAACTTAAGTTCTTCATGTAGATCATGGCCCACAAATCGATTGGTACTTCGTGGTATTTCAGTTGATACTCGACATTTTCTGTCCAGGCTGATATGGAATCATCTTTATAAAATGGTTTGATAATGTTTTTGTACTTATTAAATTTATTTTCTTCTTGCTGACTTTTTAGTTTTTTAGCGGAGATCTCTAAGTGTGAGTCTACATCCATACCTTTCATCTTCAACCGTGTCTCTGATTCAACTTGTATTTGTTTTTCTTTTACTCTTGCCATTTCATCTCTCTCTCTCTCTCTCTCTTTGTTTTAATTCTAATTCCTTCTGTTTGATTTCCTTATCTTGATCTAATTGCTTTTGTTTCATCTCTTTATCTTGTTCTATTTGCTTTTGTTTAATCTCTTTATCTTGTTCTAATTGCCTTTGTTTAATCTCTTTATCTTGTTCTAATTGCTTCTGTTGAGTTACCTCAGCTAATTGTGCCTCTTTGTGTTTTATCTCTAACTCCTTTTGTTTAATTTCTTTGTCTTGATCTATTTGCTTTTGCTTTGTTATCTCCGCTAGTTCTATAATCTCCTTCTGGTGTTGTCTTTCTCGTGCACGTTCATCTCTCTCAGCATCTTTTACTTCCCTAAATTTCTGATCAGCATATTGCTCTAATTCCTTTCCTGTGTATTGTAAATCCTTGCCTGCTTTTATGAAATCAGTTGCCATGTTGTTGGGAGATTAGCTCGATTTGAAAGGCACTCAAATATTTACTCACTTATTTATCTTATATATGTTATGTTTCTAAATCCCTGAGCACAACAAATTGTACTCTTAGTTTATAACCTGGAAAATAGATCACCAAAAAGTATGCTAATACATCACATGCTGAAAAAGGGATGCATTATTAATCATATTGCATGCAAAATCATTTGGGCATACTCATCTTAATATTCCAGATCAATCATGTACACTCGTTTGGCACCTCAAGTTCAATCGTCTGACAATACCACACACAGCTTGAGTTATGCTTATGACACGCTGTTGTTCACCTTGGTTATCAAGAGCATCAACAATTAACTAGTTGCAAACGATATATAAATCTAGACAATTATACAATTAAATGCCCCAGGACAAAAAAAATGTGGTTTAAATAATATTAAATGTCACTGTCCTGTCTTCGTTCTAACGTTTTTATGCCTTTTCTATCTCTATCTGTTTAATCTATGGAAGTGCTGTGCAGACTGCGTCTCATTTGCATAGCCGAAGTAGTGCCATCGCGACGGTAACAAATAGAAAAAATATGAAAATAATTAAATATATGCTTTGAAATAAATATAACAGTCATAATAATATTTAAATAAGTAAATATATTGAATAAATAGCTATTATAACCAAATAATGTTTGATATAAGTCAACGATTCAGACGGGCAGCCGCTTTGCGATTTGTCAACAATCAGCCGCTGCCTGCAACTAGCGTAACGCAGCTGTTTGTCAGTCACGATACGTCAGAGGCGCAGCGCTATTTTTAGCTTGGAAAAATCGATAATTTTCTCGGCTCATTTCTGTGTATCGCTCCGCCGTGAATCATATTTGACAAATTATCGTAAATAAATAAGTAATTATAGAAATAAATGATACAAAACTATGATAATAATACTTACAAATGAGAAGAAAACATGTTCATAAGCACAAATAATTCAATAAGCACAAATAAACATAACTTGGTCACGATGGGCACAGCTCGCACTTTGCTCTGCCTGCACACGCCATTGTCACTAACGTAAATTAAACCCTGTGATTATCTAGCCGTAATACTAATTTAGAGCCGTGGGTGAGTGTTTTAGCTTGAACGATTGTTCAAGCCACACTTCTGACACCACTTTATCCTAGCCTGTCAGCAACCGCTATCACAGGCATTCTAGGATACTTCTCTCGCACCACACAAAAGACTTGCTCGTAGTCCGAGAGGAATGGATTATACATTTTATTGCCACTGGCTCTTTGCATCACATCAATGTACAACAAACAGTCGCTAACAAATCACACAAGAATAAATGCACAGAACCTCCTATCACTAGTCGTTTCCTAACCCTATCGCTAATCTATCTACTCGGCTAACGAAACAAGCATCGCTAAGCGATGTTATCACTCTGAAGTCTGTGTCCCGTCTGATTCTACTCCGCGTGCTGTTTACACAGTACGCGGAAGGACTCAGGGCGCACTACGGCTTTTTGCGTGCGGCCTCATTTAGCACGCTCGAGTAGTGGCCTCTCTTGAGTTACACTCTAGATTCACGTTGCCGTGATCATGCCGTGACCAGAGTGCTAACTCTCTGGTCGACACCTCCGTGTCTCATGAGAGAACTATTTAATAGTTCCCCTTCCTATCACCTACCCTGCCCTCATGTAGGGGCACTGAGTTACCTCTAATCTACTGGAGGTAGACCACTCATTCGGGGTGGTCTTCCTCCTCTATACTTGAGTCTTTGACACTGTCTCTTTTTCCTAATTCACAGATGCCAATAAATGTCATGATGGGAAGCTTTACAAAGCGAAAAGTGTTGCATTCTTAGTGTTGGTACCTGCGTTTTTTTAGTGTACGCTTGAGGTTTATTTCCGTCGTTTTCTTCATCTTGCTGATTTGGCTGTATGCTTCCTCTTTAGTTAATCTACCTTCATTGTCACAATATTTCCACAACGCATTGTGTGTTGCTATTCTATTAATTACATTCACAATGTTATGCCTTTCATATATCTGATTTTTCAAGTTTTGTCTCTTTTCGAAACTACACATATTTAACAAGAAAATAATCTCACATGTGATAATTGTCATCCAGTCGTATATTGAATACGACGATATTTGACATTGTCAACACAGTGTTTGAATAACGATGATGTTTACCGTTTGTATTTCGCTGTCCTCTTGGTGTGTTTCAGTGATAGCTTGTACTTCATTGTATTGCTGCTTATCAGCGTTTTGATAATCAATTCTTTCAGCGAATCTTCCGTTCTATATGAAAACAATATCTGAGTAATTGAACTCTGTCACTTGTTTCACTTAGATGATTTCATGTACGTATTTAATAGCCCTAATCCAGCAACTAATTCAGGACAATGCTCACTCGGGTGATGTGATTATCTACACAGATGGTTCGGTGTCAATAGCTGAGAGAAGTGGCTGGGGGTTCATAGCCAAAGCTAATGGTCGACGTTTGGTGCAGGAGATCCTGGCATATGATACCACAACATCCAGCTTAAGAATGGAGGTGGAGGCAGTCACTGCGGCTCTCCGCTGGATGGAGAATACGACACACACACACACACACACACACACACACACACACACACACACACACATCGTGATTGTAACTGACTCAGAAAGCATGCTGACGAGGGTGAGGACGGGCAAGCTCGTGCGGAGTGGCTTTCTTCGCTTCGGAGGTCACGGGTGACAAGCATCACCTGGATCTTTTCTCCGGGGCATGCCGGTGTGCTGGGAAATGAATAGGCGGACAGATTGGCTGGCTCTGCAGAACTTGGTAGAGTATTGATACACGATAAGGCAGACGTAATTGCGGCTTTGTGGGAGCACGTGTACGCCTTGGAGGAGCAAATGAATTACCATGGTCTGGCAAGAATGAGACAGCGAGGAGTGACGAGGGGATCTGGCCGACGCTCAACGCTCAGAGGAAAGGCGAGACGGACATATAATCAGATTGCTACTGGTACTATTGGTGTTGGAACTCTTCGCTGGCTGCTGAGGATGGGGACGGAGCGCTTATTTGAATGCCCCGAATGCTGTGATGTCGATTCCTAAATCAATCAATCAATCAATCATTTAATAGCCCTGTGTCATGCTAACCTTACTGAAAATAAATTGAGAAAACAAAATATGTTTGTGCAATTGTTCTTTACTTTCATGGATTAATGATGATTAAAGCACAAATTAGATCATTGGGTTATGTTTCATTCTTGGTCGTATATAGTACGATATGTGGGAGGTCTCTGTTTGCATAGTCTGTCTCTTTTATTACATCAATAAAGAGAAAATTTAGGAATAGTGTATACAGGCCAGGAGCCGTGATGATAAAGTTGGAGCTGTAACTAGAGATGTTAGAAACATACTACGTTGTTTATATACAATTAATTTTCTTCTGCATTCATCCGTATATTTGTTTTTTTTTTCCGGGCGTGATTGTGTTGTGCTGGTTTACACCAGTGCAGCGTTCTTGCGCCGTTAGGCTGTCACATCTGACTTCTGCTGCTGTTTGTTGACCGGGTTAGCCTTCCCGGGTGTTTTGAAGGACATTGTAGATAACAGTTTAGATTAACTATAATGATTATCACAAGCGACTTCTACGGATAATGTTCTCAGGGTGTGGTATGCACAGATGGACAGAAGTAAGTGCAGACAGCCAAACTGACAAACATGCGCACTAAAAGTCAGACACACAGGCTTACGCTCGGACAGATAGACAGAGAGTCAAAAGAAGGATAAACGGAAGTAGATGGAAGTAAGGATGTATCTATTGCAAATCAAATGGTCTGGGTGTAATCTTCGGCAGTTGGAAGAATGTTGTTATTCCCACCAAATGCCCGAGGATCGAATCAGCCTTGTAAATTGGGTACGACATTATTCCCAGTGTTCTAGAAATTATATGCTAAGGAAAGGCGTCCGGGAAAGAAATTGTCCACCTCATCTCATTGTGTCGCGGCTTCAAATATGTGAAGCCATTAGCAATTCACACTCTAACGGCAATATCTGTTGCGACACTACATTTTTCGTTTATATCTTTTTTATTTTCTAAGTGGGAGGCGATGGACCTGGTACGTACCATGTTCTTTTACAATATTAATGTATTTACCATTGACTCTTAAATTATGATTGTTTTTATGTTTATCGGCTGTTGACGGGGGGGGGGGGGGGGGGGGGGGGGGGGAGAGAGAGAGAAGGGGTGGCGGCGTACATTTGACAGATTTAATAAACCTATAGATAGTTTATATAATAGTTTTGTAACTATAAATTGCATAAAAATTACAGAACGTTTATTTAAATCAATAAATTGTTTTGTTTTAAATCTTTATTTATATATTTATTTATTTTTCTTTTCGCGATTCACTACGCAGTGTTAGCTCAGTAGTTTGAAATGATGGAAATGTTATAATGTGGTGGTGTAGGGTAAAGCTAGAGGAATAGTACATAACGATGAGTGGCAGCCATATCCCACAGTATATACCAGGATCCTATTTGGTTCCCATCTCTTTATCTAGCTCATGTATGGCTCCACAAATAACGCTTGTGTACGACGGTGGCCACACCACGGGCAACAGTCTTGGTTGATAAGTACTGGAAATATATCTCATGAATTGTGTAACTCTGTATTTATTGCAATTTCAAAGAAATCATGAGTCTTTTAATGTGATTAACATCGAACAATTAGTATAATGTGTCACATCACGACGATTTTGCTAAGAATTATCATGCGGAGAGTTTCGAATAAAATACAACCTCAAATAGGAGAAGAACAATGTGGGCTTGTAGAAGGCAAGGGTACAGTAAATGATACGTATATACTGAGAACAGCAATTGAATGTTCTATAGAAGTAAACAAAGGTCTACAGCTTTGCTTTATTGACTGCACAAAGGCTTTCGATAAAGTGAGACATGCCAACATGATAAGGATGCTTAAAGATCTACAAATTTATTGAAAAGACCTTAGACTTGTAAGAAACATCTACTGGAAACAACAAGCTGCCATAAGAATTGATTATAAAGTAGGTCAATATCAGCCTATTAAGAGAGGTGTGATACAGGGATGTATAATGTCTCCAGATCTGTTTTCCCTGTACAGTGAAAGTATTTTTAGAAATATTGAAGATATTGAAGAAGTCCACATTCTGGGACGATGCATCAATAACATTATTTATGCAGATGATACACTTTTGATTGCAGACAATGAACAGGACCTGCAACATTTAGTAGTACGGTTGTTGCACACAGTGAACAACTAGGGTTAGAATTGAAATGTAAGAAAACACAAATTATGATCGCCACTGGGAAAAAGGAAATACCACAATGCAATATACAAGTACATGGGCATATTCTTAAGCACGTGAATCGGTACAATTATCTCGGAACAGTCGTAACATATGATGGCGAATGCCTTAAAGAAATTAGAACAAGAATTGCTATTGCGAAGGTAGCCTTTTGCAAGATAAAATCAAACTGACCAATAAAAAGATATCAATTGGAACGAGGAAAAGAGCGTTGAAGTGCTACATTGAAGGTTTACTTTTGTATGGATGTGAAGCGTGGACAATGAGCAGACAAGCTGAAAAACACCTGAACGCTGTGGAAATGTGGTTTCAGAGGAAAATGTATGGACAGACAGAAAAAACAATGAACACGTATTCCAAGAAAAAAATTAAAATCGTAAACTGATTGGACAAATTAGACGTAGACAGTAAAAAAATTGTTGGTCATGTCATGAGAAAAATGAATTGGAGAACTTGGTGACAACTGGCAAGATCGAAGGGTAGAGAACAAGAGGAAGACCGAGAAGTAAATACCTGGATGGCTGGAAAAAGAAGAAGAAGAAGAAGAAGAAGAAGAAGAAGAAGAAGAAGAAGAAGAAGAAGAAGAAGAAGAAGAAGAAGAAGAAGAAGAAGAAGAAGAAGAAGAAGAAGAAGAAGAAGAAGAAGAAGAAGAAGAAGAAGAAGAAGAAGAAGAAGAAGAAGAAGAAGAAGAAGAAGAAGAAGAAGAAGAAGAAGAAGAAGAAGAAGAAGAAGAAGTAAACTGATTAGGGAAGTTAGACGCTGACAGTCGAACATTTTTAGGCATGTTATGAGAAGAAAAACATTAGAGAACTTTGTGACAACTGGCAAGAACGAGGGGAAGAGAACAGTGGGAAGACAGAGAAGTAAATACCTAGATGGCTTGACCACGTGGCATAGTTGAGGTAAGAACACTGAGCTAATCCATGTCTCTGATGATCGTGTGATTTATGTATGGAATAAACATTAACTGATTTTCTGCCGTGAGCCAATACACAGGCTCAATAGAATTGTTTTGGCACCCGTGAACCAGTAGGTCGGTTCGGTATAGACAGTGCGTTATTTGTTCCAGTTCTCTCATGGTTCCGCAATTGTTAGTGCTTTGGTAAATTAAAATTGAGACATAAAGGTTTCGCAATGGGAAACAAGCTATATCATCCATTTTGCTTTAACGAAAACGAGATTGTTGTGATTCGAAATGACAATCAGGACATGGGGAAATCAGAAATGAGGTGTGGTTCTTGACCTAATACATTTTATTAAAATTACCGTTTTGAACAATTTTATTTTATAGTTAGTGTGATTTAAAAGACTTTGTGAAATATTCTAAACCTAATACCATGTACAGTATTCTGTTAATTATTTAGAAGACGGTCGTAATAAATAAAGATAACTATCAGAGCAAGTTCCTTATAATATGATGGCACATGCCGACTTATGCTTGCTCTAATGGGCCACCCTTTTGCCACTAAATTTGCTTTGCCTATCACAAAGTATTTAAGGAGTATTTAAATAATTAAATGTAATATTGGAATATGTGTCCAGGCTTTGGGGTGTATTGTACATACAGAGCTAGTCTCACGTTAGCACCAGACGGAATTTATGTAGTCAATATGACACCGACCACTTTTGCTGCACAGAGGCGTTCCTGATAACCAGATTATACGGCGGTGTTTATATGACTTTGAAACTGTACCACGATAAGAAACATATTAGTAATTACATGTGCACCTTGCCGTCTTGACAGACGATAGTTTGTTACATTGTGCTTCACGAAGGCGTAATAACTACAACCCATGGCGAAGGCGAATGTGACTGTTAAGGTCGATTCGCGCTGTAAATTTTAGTCCACAGTGGATACACGTGAACACATGGTCATTTTCACCATAATGCACCATCTTAAGACTCACACGCTCTTACGACTTATGACTTACGACTTACGACTCACATGACTTATCTGCAATAATTTTCTCCTTTGTCTTTATTCGGTTTCTGATATTTACCCTCCATGCAACATGTTCAGTGGCGACTTGCTCCCAATGTGCATAACCAATGCTTGTATCAATCATGTACCGCTTACACACATATATGTATCGTAGTAAAGGCCGACCCTGAGATCTCTTACCCACCTGTAACTTAACAAAAAAGATGTTTTTTGGTATTCTACCATCATCCATCCTTCTAAAGTTTCCTATTCATCTAAGTCTACGAAGAATGAGTATGGAATATACCGTCACACAACCTGATCTTTCCAATACTTCATTATTTGTCATCGTGTCTTGGCACTTAATACCAAGAATTCTTCACAGACACAACATATGAAAGCTGTTTAAACGTTTCTCTTGGTGTGAGGAAGTTGTCCAGGCTTCACTGCTATAAAGAAGAGTGCTAAGGACACAGGCTTGACAGACAAGGACTTTTGTTGTGGCTGTAAGCTTCCTGTTCTCCCAGGTTCTTTTTCTTAGCCTGTTCATTGTTGTTACTGCCTTACCTATCCTGATGATGATGTCCTGATCTAGGGATAATTTGCTATTTACCTCTGATCCTAGATATGTAAAATGGTCTACTATCTCTATTTCTACGTCGTCAATAAAGATTGATGATACCCCATGTGCACCATGTGACATAATATGTGTCTTCGTTTTGCTAATTCTTAAACTAAATTCAGAACAAGCATTGGAGAATGCAGATAGTCTCATCTCATCTCTCATCTCATCATGTTCCTCTTGTACCTTGCTGTGTCGAGGTGAAGTATAAACAGCGGGAGAGTGCCCGCTTATGATTCCCATGGACTCTGTTATTTCCTGCGTCCATCGTTTACGTGGTCGGCCTCTTCCTCTGCTTCCCTCTGGTCTGTACATCATTACTTGTTGTGGTATACTGTTAGCTGGCAACCTACTTGCATGGCCAAACTATTTGAGTTGCTGCCTACTAATAAAATCTAGTGCAGCACTTTAGTCCTGATTTCTTCATTTCTGATCTTATCTCTTCTTGATACATTGAGTATTCTTCTCAGGAATCTTATTTCTGTTGTTGTGATTTTTCATTCCTCTTTTTCTGTCATTGTCCAGGCTTGGAATTGGTAACATAGAGTTGGTATAAAAATTGTGTTGTAAAGTGCTTTCTTAGTAGTTATTGATACATGTTTGTTCTTTAGTATTGGTTCCATTTGTCCAATGAGTTGGTTTGTCTTATTGTATATATTTTCGATCACGTCTTCTGATTTGCCATTTGATGATATTATACTTCCTAGGTACCTGAAACTCTTTACTTGTTTCAAGAGATGTTCATTTAGGTGAATCGTTGTTGCTTTTTCTTCTTTAGTTATAGTCATAACCTCTATTTTACTTGTGCTAATTTTCATGTTATGTTCCCTACACATTTAGTTTAGACAATTCATGTGATCTTGTAATTCAGCTTCTGATTTTGCAATTATGCTTGGTCGTCCTTAAACAAGAGGTGTCTAATGGTTAGATTTGCAGATGGTTCTTCTTCTGTGTTCTCGTCATGCTGTGTTCTTGCGGTCTCTGTTTGGCTGATTTCCATACATAAATTGTCTATATATATTATAAACAAGAGAGGGGACAGGATACAACCTTTTCTTACTCCGGATCTTATGGTGAAGGGTTCTGAGTGTCCTCCAGTTGCTCTCACTATGCATTCACTGTTGTCGTATAAGCTCCTACATAGGTTTGTTAGATGTGTACTCACTCCATATTGTTTAACGATTTCCCACAGCTTGTTTCTATCTACTCTATCAAATGCCTTTTGTTGGTCGACAAAGGCTAAGTAGAGTGTTTCATTAAATTCGATTAATATTTCTATAAGTTGTCTAAGAGCAAAAATTGCATCTGTGCATCCTTTGTGTTTCCTAAATCCAAGTTGTGTTTCGCTTAGATGGGGTTCTATAATAGTTCGTAGTCTTTTATCAAGAATTTTGCAAAATATTTTCCTAGTATAACTCAACAGTGAAATGCCTCTGTATTGTGTGCAGTCTGTTTTGCTGCCTTTGTTTTTCCAAATTGAGATAATTATGGCGCTTCCCAAGTCTCGTGGTGTCTGTTCTTCTACCCAAACATGGTTTAATAGTCTATGTAGCCGTGCTGCTCCTACTTCTCTTGCTTCTTTAATTAGTTC
Organism: Cepaea nemoralis; assembly: GCA_014155875.1. Classification (NCBI taxonomy): domain Eukaryota; kingdom Metazoa; phylum Mollusca; class Gastropoda; order Stylommatophora; family Helicidae; genus Cepaea; species Cepaea nemoralis. The sequence continues at coordinate 204,289 of JACEFZ010008998.1, read as the reverse complement.
ATTTGGTATTTCATCTTGTCCTGGTGATTTGTTCAATGGGGCTAATCTGATGGCTTCTATAATTTCTTCTTTCAGCATGTCTGGTTCAAGTTCTTCGGTGGCATCTGTGTCGGTTTCTTGAATTTCTGTGACGTCTGATAGGAATGCATATAGTAGACGTTGTAATTCTTCCTCAGAGTGGGTAGTAATTGAAGCATCATCTGCAAAGAGCAACTCTCTGATCAATACTCTCCTAATTTGGTCTTGGCCTTCAATCTCTGAGCTTTGTAGAGGCCACGATCTGAGCCTGAGTGAATGTATACACCACCGTTCTGATCACGAAAGGCATATTTCAGAAGAAGTGAAAAGTATGATCCAAAGAGATGGGGGATAGTACACAACCTTGCTTAACTCCACTCTTGATTTCAAACTCTTCTGATGTTACACCATCAAAGTTGATTATACCCTTCATGCCTGTGTGGAACGATTCCACAATGAACGGAAAAGTTGGTGGGCAGCCAGTGTGTGCTGGGAAATGAATAGGTGGACATATTGGCTGGCTCTGCAGAACTTGGTGGAGTATTGATACATGATAAGGCAGACGTAATTGCGGCTTTGTGGGAGCACGTGTACGCCTCGGAGGAGCAAATGGATTACCATGGTCTTGCAAGAATGAAACAGCGAGGAATGACGAGCGGATATGGCCGACGCTCAACGCTCAGAGGAAAGGCGAGACGGACATATAATCAGATTGCTACTGGTACTATTGGTGTTGGAACTCTTCGCTGGCTGCTGAGGATGGGGACGGATTGATTATGGGAATGCCCCGAATGCTGTGATGTCGATTCCTAAATCAATCAATCAATCAATCAATCATTTAATAGCCCTGTGTCATGCTAACCTTACTGAAAATAAATTGATATGTTTGTGCAATTGTTCTTTACTTTCATGGATTAATGAAGATTAATGCACACATTAGATCATTGGGTTATGTTTCATTCTTGGTCGTATTATAGTACGATACGAGGGAGGTCTCTGTTTGCATAGTGTGTCTCTTTTATTACATCAATAAAGAGAAAATTTAGGATTAGTGTATACAGTTCAGGAGCCGTGATGATAAAGTTGGAGCTGTAACTAGAGATGTTAGAAACATACTGCGTTGTTTATATACAATAAATTTTTCTTCTGCATTCATCCGGATATTTGTTTTTATTTTCGGGCGTGATTGTGTTGTGCTGGTTAACACCAGTGCCGCGTTCTTGCGCAGTAAGGCCGACACATCTGACTTCTGCTGCTGTTTGTTGACCGGGTTAGCCTTCCCGGGTGTTTTGAAGGACATTGTATATAACAGTTTAGATTAGCTATAATGATTATCACAAGCGACTTCTACGGATAATGTTCTCAGGGTGTGGTGTGCACCGATGGACAGAAGTAAGTGCAGACAGCCAAACTGACAAACATGCGCACTAAAAGTCAGACACACAGGCTTACGCTCGGACAGATAGAGATAGAGTCAAAAGAAGGATGAACGGAAGTAGATGGAAGTAAGGATGTATATATTGCAAATCAAATGGTCTGTGTGTAATCTTCGGCAGTTGGAAGAATGTTGCTATTCCCACCAAATGCCCGAGGATCGAATCAGCTTTGCAAATAGGGTACGACATTACTCCCAGTGTTCTAGAAATGATATGGTAAGGAAAGGCGTCCTGGAAAGAAATTGTCCACCTCATCTCATTATGCCGCGGCTTAAAATATGTGAAGCCATTAGCGATTCACACTCTAACGGCAATATCTGTTGCGACACTACATATTTCTTTTATATCTTGTTTATTTTCTCAGTGGGTACGTACCATGTTTTTTACAATATTAATGTAATTACCATTGACTCTTAAATTATGATTGTTTTTATGTTTATCGGCTGTTGACGGGGGGGGGGGGGGGGGGGAATAGGTGGTGTATATTTGACAGGTTTAATAAACCTATAGATAGTTTATTTAATAGTTTTGTAACTATAAATTGCATAAAAATTACAGAACGTTTATTCAAATCAATAAATTATTTTGTTTTAAATCTTTATTTATATATTTATTTATTTATCTTTTCGCGATTCACTACGCAGTGTTAGCTCAGTAGTTTGAAATTATGGAAATATTATAATGTGGTGGTGTACGGTAAAGCTAGAGGAATAGTACATAACGATGAGTGGCAGCCATATCCCACAGTATATACCAGGATCCTATTTGGTTCCCATCTCTTTATCTAGCTCATGTATGGCTCCACAAATACCGCTTGTGTACGACGGTGGCCACACCATGGGCAACAATCTTGGTTGATTAGTACTGGAAATATATCTCATGAATTGTGTAACTCTGTATTTATTGCAATGTCAAAGAAATCATGAGCCTTTTAATGTGATTAACATCGAACAATTAGTATAATGTGTCACATCACGAAGATTTTGCTAAGAATTATCATGCGAAGAGTTTCGAATAAAATACAACCTCAAATAGGAGAAGAACAATGTGGGCTTGTAGAAGGCAAGTGTATAGTAAATGATACGTATATACTGAGAACAGCAATTGGATGTTCTATAGAAGTAAACAAAGGTCTACAGCTTTGCTTTATTGACTGCACAAAGGCTTTCGATAAAGTGAGACATGTCAACATGATAAGGATGCTTAAAGATCTACAAATTTATGGAAAAGACCTTAGACTTGTAAGAAACATCTATTGGAAACAACAAGATGCCATAAGAATTGATTATAAAGTAGGACAATATCAGCCTATTAAGTGAGATGTGATACAGGGATGTATAATGTCTCCAATCTGTTTTTCCTGTACAGTGAATATATTTTCAGAAATATTGAAGATATTGAAGAAGTCCACATTCTGGGACAATGCATCAATAACATTATTTATGCAGATGATACACTTTTGATTGCAGACAATGAACAGGACCTGCAACATTTAGTAGTACGGTTGTTGCACACAGTGAACAACTAGGGTTAGAATTGAAATGTAAGAAAATACAAATTATGATTGTCACTGGGAAAAAGGAAATACCACAATGCAATATACAAGTACATGGGCATATTCTTAAGCAAGTGAATCGGTACAGTTATCTCGGAACAGTCATAACATCTGATGGCGAATGCCTTAAAGAAATTAGAACAAGAATTGCTATTGCGAAGGAAGCCTTTTGCAAGATAAAATCATACTGACCAATAAAAAGATATCAATTGGAACGAGGAAAAGAGCGTTGAAGTGCTACATTGAAGGTTTACTTTTGTATGGATGTGAAGTGTGGAGAATGAGCAGACAAGCTGAAAAACATCTGAAGGCTGTGGAAATGTGGTTTCTGAGGAAAATGTAAAGAATACCATGGACAGACAGAAAAAACAATGAACAAGTATTCCAAGAAACAAATGAAAATCGTAAACTGATTAGAGACATTAGACGTAGACAGTCAAAATTTGTTGGGAATGTCTGAGACAAAATGAATTGGAGACCTTGGTGACAACTGGCAAGATCGAAGGGAAGAGAAAAAGGGGAAGACCGAGAAGTAAATACCTGGATGGCTGGAAGAAGAAGAAGAAGAAGAAGAAGAAGAAGAAGAAGAAGAAGAAGAAGAAGAAGAAGAAGAAGAAGAAGAAGAAGAAGAAGAAGAAGAAGAAGAAGAAGAAGAAGAAGAAGAAGAAGAAGAAGAAGAAGAAGAAGAAGAAGAAGAAGAAGATGAAGTAAACTGATTAGGGAAATTAAACGTAGACAGTCGAACATTTTTAGGCATGTTATGAGAAGAAAATCATTAGAGAACTTTGTGACAACTGGCAAGAACGAGGGGAAGAGAACAATGGGAAGACAGAGAAGTAAATACCTAGATGGCTTGACCACGTGGCAGAGGTGAGGTAAGAACACTGAGCTAATCCATGTCTCTGGTGATCGTGTGATTTATGTATGGAATAAACATTAACTGATTCTCTGCCGTGAGCCAATACACAGGCTCAATAGAATAGTTTTGGCACCCGTGAACCAGTAGGTCGGTTCGGTATAGACAGTGCGTTATTTGTTCCAGTTCTCTCATGGTTCCGCAATTGTTAGTGCTTTGGTTAATTAAAATTGAAACATAAAGGTTTCGCAATGTGAAACAAGCTATATCATCCATTTTGCTTTAACGAAAACGAGATTGTTGTGATTCGAAATGACAATCAGGACATGGGGAAATCAGAAATGAGGTCTGGTTCTTGACCTAATATATTTTATTAAAAGTACCGTTTTGAACAATTTTATTTTATAGTTATTGTGATTTAAAGGACTTTGTGAAATATTCTAAACCTAATACCATGTACAGTATTCTGTTAATTATTTAGAAGACGGTCGTAATAAATAAAGATAACTATCAGAGCAAGTTCCTTATAATATGATGGCACATGTCGACTTATGCTTGCTCTAATGGGCCACCCTTTTGCCACTAAATTTACTTTGCCTATCACAAAGTATTTAAGGAGTATTTAAATAATTAAATGTAATTATTGGAATATGTGTCCAGGCTTTGGGGTGTATTGTATATACAGAGCTAGTCTCACGTTAGCACCAGACGGAATTTATGTAGTCAATATGACACCGACCACTTTTGCTGCACAGAAGCGTTCCTGATAACCAGATTATACGGCGGTGTTTACATGACTTTGAAACTGTACCACAATAAGAAACATATTAGTAATTACATGTGCACCTTGCCGTCTTGACAGACGATAGTTTGTTACATTGTGCTTCACGAAGGCTTAATAAATACAACCCATTGGCGGGGGCGAATGTGACTGTTAAGGTCGATTCGCGCTGTAAATTTTCGTCCACAGTGGATACACGTGAACACATGGTCATTTTCATCATCATGCACCATCTTACGTCTCACACGCTCTTACGACTTATGAATTACGACTTACGAACCACACGACTTATCTGCAATAATTTTCTCCTTTGTCTTTATTCGGTTTCTGATATATACCCTCCATGCAACATGTTCAGTGGCGACTTGCAATCAATGCCTGTATCAATCATGTACCGCTTACACACATATGTATATCGTAGTAAAGGCCGGCCCTGAGATCTCTTACCCACCTGTAATTTAGCAAAAGAAGATGTTTTTGGTATTCTACCATCATCCATCCTTCTGAAGTTTCCTATTCATCTAAGACTACGAAGAATGAGTATGGAATATACCGTCTCACAACCTGATCGTTCCAATACTTCATTATTTGTCATCTTGTCTTGCCACTTAATACCAAGTATTCTTCGCAGACACAACATATGAAAGCTGTTTAAACGTTTCTCTTGGTGTGAGGAAGTTGTCCAGGCTTCACTGCCATAAAGAAGAGTACTAAGGACACAGGCTTGACAGACAAGGACTTTGGTTTTGGCTATAAGTTTCCTGTTCTCCCAGACTCTTTTTCCTAAACTGTTCATTGTTGTCACTGCCTTACCAATCCTGATAATGATTTCCTGATCTAGGGATAATTTGCTATTTACCTCTGATCCTAGATATGTAAAATGGTCTACTATCTCTATTTCTGCGTCGTCAATAAAGATTGATGGTACACCATGTGCACCTTGTGACATAATCTGTGTCTTCTTTTTGCTAATTCTTAAACTAAATTCAGAACAAGCATTGGAGAATGCAGATAGTCTCATCTCATCTCTCATCTCATCATGTTTCTCTTGTACCTTGCGGTGTCGAGGTGAAGTATAAACAGCGGCAGAGTGCCCGCTTATGATTTCCATGGATTCTGTTATTCCCTGCGACCATCGTTTACGTGGTCGGCCTCTTCCTCTGCTTCCCTCTGGTCTGTACATCATTACTTGTTGTGGTATACTGTTAGCTGGCAATCTACTTGCATGGCCAAACTATCTGAGTTGCTGCCTACTAATAAAATCTAGTGCAGCACTTTAGTCCTGATTTCTTCATTTCTGATCTTATCTCTTCTTGATACATTGAGTATTCTTCTCAGGAATCTTATTTCTGTTGTTGTGATTTTTCTTTCCTCTTTTTCTGTCATTGTCCAGGCTTGGCATTGGTAACATAGAGTTGGTAGGAAGATTGTGGTGTAAAGTGCTTTCTTAGTAGTTATTGATACATGTTTGTTCTTTAGTATTGGTTCCATTTGTCCAATGAGTTGGTTTGTCTTATTGCATATATTTTCGATCACGTCTTCTGATTTGCCATTTGATGATATTATACTTCCTAGGTACCTGAAACTCTTTACTTGTTTCAAGGGATGTTCATTTAGGTGAATCGTTGTTGCTTTTTCTTCTTTAGTTATAGTCATAACCTCTATTTTACTTGTGCTAATTTTCATGTTATGTTCCCTACACATTTAGTTTAGACAATTCATGTGATCTTGTAATTCAGCTTCTGATTTTGCTATTAGTGCTTGGTCGTCCTCAAACAAGAGTTGTCTAATGGTTAGATTCGCAGATGGTTCTTCTTCTGTGTTCTCGTCATGCTGTGTTCTTGCGGTCTCTGTTTGGCTGATTTCCATACATATGCTGTCTATATATGTTATAAACAAGAGAGGGGACAGGACACAACCTTGTCTTACTCCGGATCTTATGGTGAAGGGTTCTGAGTGTCCTCCAGTTGCTCTCACTATGCATTTACTGTTGTCGTATAAGCTTCTACATAGGTTTGTTAGATGTGTACTCACTCCATATTGTTTAACGATTTCCCACAGCTTGTTTCTATATACTCTATCAAATGCCTTTTGTTGGTCGACAAAGGCTAAGTAGAGTGTTTCATTAAATTCGATTGATATTTCTATAAGTTGTCAAAGAGCAAAAATGGCATCTGTGCATCCTTTGTTTTTCCTAAATCCAAGTTGTGTTTCGCTTAGATGGGGTTCTATAATAGTTCGTAGTCTTTTTCAAGAATTTTGCAAAATATTTTCCCAGTATGACTCAACAGTGAAATGCCTCTGTATTGTGTGCAGTCTGTTTTGCTGCCTTTTTTCCAAATTGGGATAATTATAACGTTTCCAGAGTCTCGTGGTGTCTGTTGTTCTACCCAAACATGGTTGAATAGTCTATGTAGCCGTGCTGCTCCTACTTCTCTTGCTGCTTGTTCATTTGGTATTTCATCTTGTCCTGGTGATTTGTTCAATGGGGCTAATCTGAAGGCTTCTATAATTTCTTCTTTCAGCATGTCTGGTTCAAGTTCTTCGGTGGCATCTGTGTCGGTTTCTTGAATTTCTGTGACGTATGATGGGAGTATGATGGGAGGGTAGTTACGAACAGATAATGCTAGGAGTACGACAGGTGTGTGTCTTGTCACCCGATCTCTTCTCCCTGTATAGCGAAGTAATAATGAGAGAGATCAGAGAGAAGCCAGGAATACTAATCGGAGGATATAATATAAACAATATACGCTATGCAGATGACACAGTATTTTTTAGCGGATAATGCAACAGACCTACAACAATTGTTGGACAGTGTAGTAACAGAGAGTGCACAGAAAGGACTGTCCTTGAATATCAAGAAAACAGTAACAATGGTGATATCAAAGAAAATGGGGACGATAAAATGTGACTTAGAAATAGAAGGGGAAATTCTCAACCAAGTGGATAATTTTAAATACCTAGGGGCACTTATAACATCAGATGGAAGATGTACAAAAGAGATTAAGAGCAGAATAGGGCACGCAAAGACAGCATTTCAGAAAATGAAGAGTATCTTATGCAATAAGTCGCTATCAATGAATGTAAGAAAGAGAGTACTAAAATGCTATATAGAACCAGTTTTGCTGTATGGCAGCGAATCTTGGAATGTAAATGAGCAAATTAGGAAGAACTTAGAAGCAACAGAGATGTGGTTTTTAAGACGAATGTTGCGAATTCCTTGGACTGCCAGAGTAACTAACAGCGATTGCCTGAAAGAGGCTAATGAAACTAGAACACTATATACAACAATAAGAAAGAGACAAACATCTTTCTTTGGTCATGTGATGAGAAGAGAGGCATTGGAGAACATCGTGACAACTGGAAAGATCGAGGGGAAGAGAGGCAGAGGCAGACCAAGAGAAATGATGCTGGACGGACTGAGACGGTGGCATGGAGGAATATCATCAGCAGAGTTGATCCAGAACACCAAAGACCGAGATCTGTGGAGAGCCATGAACGCCTACGCCAGCCGGCACGGCACTTGATGATGATGATGATGATGATGATGGGAGTACATATAGTAGACGTTGTAATTCTTCCTCAGAGTGGGTCGTAATTGAAGCATCATCTGCAAAGAGCAACTCTCTGATCAATACCCTCCTAATTGTGGTCTTGGCCTTCAATCTCTGAGCATTGTAGAGGCCACGATCTGAGCCTGAAAGAATGTATATACCACCGTTCTGATCACGAAAGGCATATTTCAGAAGAAGTGAAAAGTATGATCCAAAGGAATGGGGGATAGTACACAACCTTGCTTAACTCCACTCTTGATTTCATACTCTTCTGATGTTACACCATCAAAATTGATTATACCCTTCATGTCTGTGTTGAACGATTCCACAATGAACGGAAAAGTTGGTGGGCAGCCAATCTTCTATAGTACTTCGAATAGATCCTCACGACTGACCAAATCAAATGCCTTTGTGAGGTCGATTAAGGAAACAAACAATGGTTTATTTGTTCACGGCATTTTCTTGCATTTGTCGCAATGAGAATATGATATCAATGGTAGACCGGTTATGTCGGAAACCACACTGTGATTCGAGGTAGACTTGATGTCCCAGGACTTGAAGTCTGCACAGAACAAATGCTGACAAATACTTTCCCAACAATACAAAGAAGTGAAATACCTCTATAGATGTTACAGTCGCTCCGATCGCCCTTGTTCTTGTACAGTGTTATGCTGCTTGAGTCTTTGAAATCCTGTGGGACTTGCCCTTCTGGCCAACATTGCTCTATTAGCTGGCGGATCTGTAGAGTGAGTGTGTCTTGCCCACTCCTGATAACCTCTGTTGAAATTTCATCCTTACCTGGAGCCTTGCCAAACGCAAGTTCATTTATAGCATACTTAACTTCTGTTTTTGTGGGAAGCGTGTCCAGGTGGTCAAGAGTTGGCAGGGCCTCTATGGCGTTGAGGACATCATCCACTAATTTGGTCTCACTTGATTAAAGCTCCATATAGTGTTCTATCAACCTATCCATCTGCTGTTTCTTATCAGTGATGATTTCTCCAGTCAAGGTTTTCAGTGGTGCACTTCTTTTGATCATTGGACCACAGGATTTCTTTATCCCTTCATACATGCTTCTGATATTTCCCTTATCACGTGCAGTTTGAATGGACTCACATAACTTGATCCAATAGTCATTTGCACACTGCCTGGCAGCCTTTTGCACATCCTTCCTAGCTTGCATCAGCTCACTGAGAGTTTTACGCTTTGTTCTTTCCTTGTTTCTTAAGAGAGCTTTCTTCTTTTTATCAATCAAGGGCTGCAGTGTCTGGCTATTTGCAGCAAACCAGTCCTGCCTCTTATGAATGACAGTGCCGTAAACCTCTACCGCTGTTTTATAAAGAGTTTCTTTAAGTTTACACCACTTTTCACATGCTGTACGTATTTCTGATGTATCAGTGAAATTGTCTTCAAGTTGCTGTTGGAACTCGAAGCACTTATCAGGATCGAGGGTCTTTCTAACATTAATCCTGGGGCTAGATTTGTGTTTAGCTGTGTAGATTTTCTTTGGTCTCAGTCTAACTCTTGCAACAAACAAAGAATGATCCGTATCACAGTCAGCAGTGTGGTAACTTCGAGTTAATGATGTATGGTTCAGATGTTGTCTCCGTGTTGTCTCATTCCTTGGACTGCCAGAGTAACTAACAGCGATTGCCTGAAAGAGGCTAATGAAACTAGAACACTATATACAACAATAAGAAAGAGACAAACATCTTTCTTTGGTCATGTGATGAGAAGAGAGGCATTGGAGAACATCGTGACAACTGGAAAGATCGAGGGGAAGAGAGGCAGAGGCAGACCAAGAGAAATGATGCTGGACGGACTGAGACGGTGGCATGGAGGAATATCATCAGCAGAGTTGATCCAGAACACCAAAGACCGAGATCTGTGGAGAGCCATGAACGCCTACGCCAGCCGGCACGGCACTTGATGATGATGATGATGATGATGATGGGAGTACATATAGTAGACGTTGTAATTCTTCCTCAGAGTGGGTCGTAATTGAAGCATCATCTGCAAAGAGCAACTCTCTGATCAATACCCTCCTAATTGTGGTCTTGGCCTTCAATCTCTGAGCATTGTAGAGGCCACGATCTGAGCCTGAGTGAATGTATATACCACCGTTCTGATCACGAAAGGCATATTTCAGAAGAAGTGAAAAGTATGATCCAAAGGAATGGGGGATAGTACACAACCTTGCTTAACTCCACTCTTGATTTCATACTCTTCTGATGTTACACCATCAAAATTGATTATACCCTTCATGTCTGTGTTGAACGATTCCACAATGAACGGAAAAGTTGGTGGGCAGCCAATCTTCTATAGTACTTCGAATAGATCCTCACGACTGACCAAATCAAATGCCTTTGTGAGGTCGATTAAGGAAACAAACAATGGTTTATTTGTTCACGGCATTTTCTTGCATTTGTCGCAATGAGAATATGATATCAATGGTAGACCGGTTATGTCGGAAACCACACTGTGATTCGAGGTAGACTTGATGTCCCAGGACTTGAAGTCTGCACAGAACAAATGCTGGCAAATACTTTCCCAACAATACAAAGAAGTGAAATACCTCTATAGATGTTACAGTCGCTCCGATCGCCCTTGTTCTTGTACAGTGTTATGCTGCTTGAGTCTTTGAAATCCTGTGGGACTTGCCCTTCTGGCCAACATTGCTCTATTAGCTGGCGGATCTGTAGAGTGAGTGTGTCTTGCCCACTCCTGATAACCTCTGTTGAAATTTCATCCTTACCTGGAGCCTTGCCAAACGCAAGTTCATTTATAGCATACTTAACTTCTGTTTTTGTGGGAAGCGTGTCCAGGTGGTCAAGAGTTGGCAGGGCCTCTATGGCGTTGAGGACATCATCCACTAATTTGGTCTCACTTGATTAAAGCTCCATATAGTGTTCTATCAACCTATCCATCTGCTGTTTCTTATCAGTGATGATTTCTCCAGTCAAGGTTTTCAGTGGTGCACTTCTTTTGATCATTGGACCACAGGATTTCTTTATCCCTTCATACATGCTTCTGATATTTCCCTTATCACGTGCAGTTTGAATGGACTCACATAACTTGATCCAATAGTCATTTGCACACTGCCTGGCAGCCTTTTGCACATCCTTCCTAGCTTGCATCAGCTCACTGAGAGTTTTACGCTTTGTTCTTGCCTTGTTTCTTAAGAGAGCTTTCTTCTTTTTATCAATCAAGGGCTGCAGTGTCTGGCTATTTGCAGCAAACCAGTCCTGCCTCTTATGAATGACAGTGCCGTAAACCTCTACCGCTGTTTTATAAAGAGTTTCTTTAAGTTTACACCACTTTTCACATGCTGTACGTATTTCTGATGTATCAGTGAAATTGTCTTCAAGTTGCTGTTGGAACTCGAAGCACTTATCAGGATCGAGGGTCTTTCTAACATTAATCCTGGGGCTAGATTTGTGTTTAGCTGTGTAGATTTTCTTTGGTCTCAGTCTAACTCTTGCAACAAACAAAGAATGATCCGTATCACAGTCAGCAGTGTGGTAACTTCGAGTTAATGATGTATGGTTCAGATGTTGTCTCCGTGTGATGATGCAGTCCAGCTGATGTCAATGTAAGGATCTTGGGTGTTTCAATGTGACCTTATGCAGCACTTTCGTTTTAAAGAAGGAGTTTGTAATATATAGGTCATTTCTTGTGCAGTGCTCCAGTAGTCTTTGCCCATTTTCATTCATGCGACCGATTTTGCATTTTCCTAGGCACACTGGCAATGAACTCTAGTCCTAGCCCACAAGAGCATTGAAATTACCGAGTGTATAAAAGTAAGCGGATTTTGGAACTACCTTGATCACAGAGTATAGCACCTCATAGAACGAATCCTTCACATCATCAGAGGAAGCAAGTGTCGGTGCATATGCAGTGATAATGGTGGCAAAACCACAAGGGGTTGCCAAGTGCAGGGATAATAGTCTTTCATTACCTCCAGCTAGAATTTCAATCATTTACAGTAACGAATTCTTCACTGCAAAGCCCACGCCATGTTGCTTTTATCTGCCTTCCCTCTACCCTTCCAAAAAAGGTGTAATTGTTTTCCCTGCGTGGCCTTTCCTCAGCGAGGCGAGTCTCCTGCGGGCCAGCAATATCAATGTTAAGACGATTGAGTTCGACATCAATCACAACCGTTTTTCACACATCGTCAATATTCGTCAGGTCTGTGGAAATTCCTGGACACATGGTTCTTATGTTCCAGGTTGCAAGCAGTAGCTTGAGGTTTCTATTTTTATTTTCTTAGTGCCTGGTGCATTGTTGTAACAGCCCACGATCCAGATTTTGTCCTAGCCCCAAGCACCCACTGAAGCAGGCAGGATGTGGCGGATCCGCACGCAATTAGCCGGAGGCTGCCGAAATTAAGGCGGGCGGTAGCTGATCAGTGACATATGTAGGTGTCTCCCACCGTCAGAGGCAACCCATGGCGCCTTATGTCTACGCCAATTGACTAGGGCTGATAACCCGTAACTGCTACCTCTCGCTTTTATTCCGAGACCGGTTAAGACCAGGGATGAAGTTATACCTCTCCATAGCACAAAGTCTCAGCTAAAATATAGAGACCATCTGTTGCCCTTGCAGCATGATCCCTCTCTCGGCCTGTCTAGTTCACTCCAGAGGAAAGATAACATAAATACACTTGGAACAAGACAAGCTGCAGAAGCTGCCGGATCAGCAAAGCAATGCTCTAACTGTCCGCTTGTCGTAGCTTCGATCCTAGATCAGCTGCCAACCAAGGCTTAGGTCCTGGTCTGCCCGCCATGACATTTTGTCTTTTCGTTGCATTTCCTCGCACCAGGATATGGTCTGTACCTTCCTAATTACGCTCTTCCACCAGAAGCCGTTGGCACAATGTGTTGTGTTGGGTATGGTAAGCGCCGCCCAACATTCGGCGCTAACAGAAAGCAGGTAGTACCGTCTACTGTCATACGGTAGCTCAGTCATATCTGACTAACACCTGACACTATATTAGTAATGCAGCCTGTTAAAAGTTACTTGCATATCATTTGCAGGACATCGCAGTCAACCTCGGGATACTTTATGACTGTTCGCAATATCTGTTTGTGATCAATCGGTAAGTTAACGTTCAGCAGTTTGACATTGCTTTGTGAACGACTGGCTCTCATACTATTTAGTACAACAACAAGCGCAAGGCGGCCTGTTGCCACATCGCCAGTAGCTGTTTTTTTTTTTAAAGCGGTATGTAGGATTACGAACTACGTCCGTAATCCCTTAGACCCAGAGCCGGCTAATGCAGCCTGCAGTAACCACATAGTAGATAGTATCGGTGCTTTTGATCATTGCCTTTTATGCAGCAATTCATGCACAGGAGAATTTGCAAACACTCAGATGGCATATCAATTCATCCATCCATGTGCCATGCCGATAAGCGTGGGCTGTCTTGTTCTGCCATCTCACTCGATCACCAGAGTGTTGGATCAGCACCGTGTTCCTGTCTCGACCATGCCATGTGGCCAAGCCGTCCAGGTACTTACTTATGGGTCTTCACCTTGGTCTCTTCCCGTCGATCTTTCCAGTTGTCACCATGTTCTTCAAGTCACATCGTCGCATAACATGCCCAAAAGATTGTGACTGTCTACGTCTAATGTCTGTAATCAGTATACGATCTTCATTTGTTTCTTGAATGACGTGTTCATTGATTTTTCTGTCTGTCCGTGGTATTATTTGCATTTTTCTCAGAAACCACATTTCCACAGCCATCAGATATTTTTTTTCAGGTTTACTGCCCATTGTCCACGCTTCACATCCATACAAAAGTACAGGTTCTATATAGCACTTCAACACTCTCGTTTCATTTAATATCTTTTTATTGGTCAGTATGTTTTTCATCTTGCAAAAGGCTAAATTCGCAATGGCGATTCTTGTTCTAATCTCTTCAACGCATCTCCCGTCAGATGTTATGACTGGTCATATAAGAGAAAAAATCCAATGTGAGCTCAAAATGTTTCCAGGTATGCACTATTTATAATAAAACATTTCTAAACAGCGCGCGCTAGAGAGGTTAATAGTGAACTGCTCTGATGATGATGCCTGGGCTCACTGCTCGTCAAAGTATGGTATATGTTGCATACATTTTCCTTCTTGCTAACAGGTAAACGAAATATGATGGCGCTATCACATCTCAAACACATATCAGGAAAGTGCTTCGGGCAAATGTAAACAAAATATATTTCTTAGTAGAGTGTAGGCGGAATCAAGATGTACAGCATGTCAGAGACAAAGATGATATATGCAGCTGAAGTTACAAAATACATCCATGACTTCTTAGGCAGGATGAAGTGAATGGTTATTTTCTTAATTTGTGTGCTAAAACTGGTGCATGTTCTTACCATAGGGATGCTATCAACTCCAACTCCATGTTGATTTAGAAGGGAAGTTTACGTTATGTAGTTTGCCATTTTCTTTGAAACCACGATGTCAGCGCACCGAAAGTCTAGGTTCTGCTCTTCTAATTACTGGACCGCATGTTCCTCGCATTGTTTGGGTTATATGCTTTAATGTGAGATTCTCAGACCCCGAAGAGGAACCTGGGCAAGTTCTAGAAACATTGATCATTTGATTTGTTCGTTGTGGCTCCATAGACCTAGGTCAGCATTATCATTAACCTTGGAATAAAATAGTCACATATTTGGCGTGAATAAGACATAAATATTGTAGAAAACTTCATAAATATCACCTTGGTCATTTTAAACTAACTGAGATTGCGTAACACATGTGAGATGTATATTACAGACTGTAGGATTAAATAGTTTACATAAGATTTACTCCAGATATTTTTAAAATGTGTGTTAACAATTGCCATTGTAATATTTTCGTCTGCAGACTTCAGCCGTAAGTTGAATGTTCGTTCACTAGTCTAAAGTCTTTTAAATTGTCTTACCCAAAGGACATACTGTCTCTTTTTTCTAATTCACAGTTGCCAATAAATGTCATGATGGGGAGCTTAAGCTTGCGTTCCAAAGGGAAAAGTGTTGCATTCTTAGTGTTGGTACCTGCGTTTATTTAGTTTACGCTTGAGGTTTATTTCCGACGTTTTCTTCATCCTGCTGATTTGGCTGTATGCTTCCTCTTTAGTTAATCTACCTTCTTTGTCACAATATTTCCACAACGCATTGTGTGTTGCTATTCTATTAATTATATTCACAATGTTATGCCTTTCATATGTCTGATTTTTCAAGTTTTGTCTCTTTTCGAAACTACACATATTTAACAAGAAAATAATCTCACATGTGATAAGTGTCATCCGGTCGTATATTGAATACGACGATATTTGACATTGTCAACACAGTGTTTGAATAACAATGATGTTTACCGTTTGTTTTTCGCTGTCCTCTTGGTGTGTTTCAGTGATAGCTTGTACTTCATTGTATTGCTGCTTATCAGCGTTTTATTAATCAATTCTTTCAGCGAATCTTCCGTTCTATATGAAAACAATGTATGAGTAATTGAACTCTGTCACTTGATTCACTTAGATGATTTCATGTACGTATTTAATAGCCCTAATCCTGCAACTAATTCAGGACAATGCTCATCTGGTGATGTGATTATCTACACAGATGGTTCGGTGTCAATAGGTGAGAGAAGTGGCTGGGGGTTCATAGCCAAAGCTAATGGTCAACGTTTGGTGCAGGAGATCCTGGCATATGATACCACAACATCCAGCTTAAGAATGGAGGTGGAGGCGGTCACTGCGGCTCTCCGCTGGATGGAGAATACGACACACACACACACACACATACACTCATACATCGTGATTGTAAGTGACTCAGAAAGCATGCTGACGAGGGTGAGGACGGGCAGGCTCGTGTGGAGTGGCTTGCTTCGCTTCGGAGGTCACGGGTGACAAGCATCACCTGGATCTTTTCTCCGGGGCATGCCGGTGTGCTGGGAAATGAATAGGCGGACAGATTGGCTGGCTCTGCAGAACTTGGTGGAGTATTGATACATGATAAGGCACACGTAATTGCGACTTTGTGGGAGCACGTGTACGCCTCGGAGGAGCAAATGGATTACCATGGTCTGGCAAGAATGAGACAGCGAGGAGTGACGAGGGGATCTGGCCGACGCTCAACACTCAGAGGAAAGGCGAGAGGGACATATAATCAGATTGCTACTGTTACTATTGGTGTTGGAACTCTTCGCTGGCTGCTGAGGATGGGGACGGAGCGCTTATGGGAATGCCCCGAACGCTGTGATGTCGATTCCTAAATCAATCAATCAATCAATCAATCAATCAATCATTTAATAGCCCTGTGTCATGCTAACCTTACTGAAAATAAATTGATATCTTTGTGCAATTGTTCTTTACTTTCATGGATTAATGATGATTAATGCACAAATTAGATCATTGGGTTATGTTTAATTCTTGGTCGTATTATAGTACGATATGTGGGAGGTCTCTGTTTGCATAGTGTGTCTCTTTTATTACATCAATATAAAGACAATTTAGGATTAGTGTATACAGGCCAGGAGCCGTGATGATAAAGTTGGAGCTGTAACTAGAGATGTTAGAAACATACTACGTTGTTTATATACAATTAATTTTTCTTCTGCATTCATCCGGATATTTGTTTTTTTCCGGGCGTGATTGTGTTGTGCTGGTTTACACCAGTGCTGCGTTCTTGCGCCGTTAGGCTGACACATCTGACTTATGCTGCTGTTTGTTGACCGGGTTAGCCTTCCCGGGTGTTTTGAAGGACATTGTATATAACAGTTTAGATTAACTATAATGATTATCACAAGCGACTTCTACGGATAATGTTCTCAGGGTGTGGTGTGCACCGATGGACAGAAGTAAGTGCAGACAGCCAAACTGACAAACATGCGCACTAAAAGTCAGACACACAGGCTTACGCTCTGACAGATAGACAGAGAGTCAAAAGAAGGATAAACGGAAGTAGATGGAAGTAAGGATGTATCTATTGCAAATCAAATGGTCTGGGTGTAATCTTCGGCAGTTGGAAGAATGTTGCTATTCCCACTAAATGCCCGAGGATCGAATCAGCCTCGTAAATTGGGTACGACATTATTCCCATTGTTCTAGAAATTATATGGTAAGGAAAGGCGTCAGGGAAAGAAATTGTCCACCTCATCTCATTATGCCGCGGCTTCAAATATGTGAAGCCATTAGCGATTCACACTCTAACGGCAATATCTGTTGCGACACTACATTTTTCGTTTATATCTTGTTTATTTTCTCAGTGGGAGGCGATGAACCTGTTACGTACCATGTTTTTTTACAATATTAATGTATTTACCATTGACTCTTACATTATGCTTGTTTGTATGTTTATCGGCTGTTGACCGGGGGGATGGGGGGAAGGGGTGGTGTATTTTTGACAGATTTAATAAACCTATAGATAATTTATTTAATAGTTTTGTAACTATAAATTGCATAAAAATTACAGAACGTTTATTCAAATCAATAAATTGTTTTGTTTTAAATCTTTATTTATATATTTATTTATTTTTCTTTTCGCGATTCACTACGCAGTGTTAGCTCAGTAGTTTGAAATGATGGAAATGTTATAATGTGGTGGTGTACGGTAAAGCTAGAGGAATAGTACAGAACGATGAGTGGCAGCCATATCCCACAGTATATACCAGGTCCTATTTGGTTCCCATCTCTTTATCTAGCTCATGTATGGCTCCACAAATACCGCTTGTGTACGACGGTGGCCACATCACGGGCAACAGTCTTGGTTGATTAGTACTGGAAATATATCTCATGAATTGTGTAACTCTGTATTTATTGCAATTTCAAAGAAATCATGAGCCTTTTAATGTGATTAACATCGAACAGTTAGTATAATGTGTCACATCACGAAGATGTTGCTAAGAATTATCATGCAAAGAGTTTCGAATAAAATACAACCTCAAATCGGAGAAGAACAATGTGGGCTTGTAGAAGGCAAGGGTACAGTAAATGATACCTATATACTGAGAACAGCAATTGAATGTTCTATAGAAGTAAACAAAGGTCTACAGCTTTGCTTTATTGACTGCACAAAGGCTTTCGATAAAGTGAGACATGTCAACATGATAAGGATGCTTAAAGATCTACAAATTTATGGAAAAGACCTTAGACTTGTAAGAAACATCTATTGGAAACAACAAGCTGCCATAAGAATTGATTATAAAGTAGGACAATATCAGCCTATTAAGTGAGGTGTGATACAGGGATGTATAATGTCTCCAGATCTGTTTTTCCTGTACAGTGAAAATATTTTCAGAAATATTGAAGATATTGAAGAAGTCCACATTCTGGGACAATGCATCAATAACATTATTTATGCAGATGATACACTTCTGATTACAGACAATGAACAGGACCTGCAACATTTAGTAGTACGGTTGTTGCACACAGTGAACAACTAGGGTTAGAATTGAAATGTAAGAAAACACAAATTATGATCGTCACTGGGAAAAAGGAAATACCTTAATGCAATATACAAGTACATGGGCATATTCTTAAGCAAGTGAATCGGTACAGTTATCTCGGAACAGTCATAACATCTGATGGCGAATGCCTTAAAGAAATTAGAACAAGAATTGCTATTGCGAAGGAAGCCTTTTGCAAGATAAAATCATACTGACCAATAAAAAGATATCAATTGGAACGAGGAAAAGAGCGTTGAAGTGCTATATTGAAGGTTTACTTTTGTATGGATGTGAAGCGTGGACAATGAGCAGACAAGCTGAAAAACATCTGAAGGCTGTGGAAATGTGGTTTCTGAGGAAAATGTAAAGAATACCATGGACAGACAGAAAATACAATGAACAAGTATTCCAAGAAACAAATGAAGATCGTAAACTGATTAGAGACATTAGACGTAGACAGTCAAAAATTGTTGGGAATGTCTGAGACAAAATGAATTGGAGACCTTGGTGACAACTGGCAAGATCGAAGGGAAGAGAAAAAGGGGAAGACCGAGAAGTAAATACCTGGATGGCTGGAAGAAGAAGAAGAAGAAGAAGAAGAAGAAGAAGAAGAAGAAGAAGAAGAAGAAGAAGAAGAAGAAGAAGAAGAAGAAGAAGAAGAAGAAGAAGAAGAAGAAGAAGAAGAAGAAAAAGAAGAAGAAGTAAACTGATTAGGGAAATTAAACGTAGACAGTCGAACATTTTTAGGCATGTTATGAGAAGAAAATCATTAGAGAACTTTGTGACAACTGGCAAGAACGAGGGGAAGAGAACAATGGGAAGACAGAGAAGTAAATACCTAGATGGCTTAACCACGTGGCATAGGTGAGGTAAGAACACTGAGCTAATCCATGTCTCTGGTGATCGTGTGATTTATGTATGGAATAAACATTAACTGATTCTCTGCCGTGAGCCAATACACAGGCTCAATAGAATAGTTTTGGCACCCGTGAACCAGTAGGTCGGTTCGGTATAGACAGTGCGTTATTTGTTCCAGTTCTCTCATGGTTCCGCAATTGTTAGTGCTTTGGTAAATTAAAATTGAGACATAAAGGTTTCGCAATGTGAAACAAGCTATATCATCCATTTTGCTTTAACGAAAACGAGATTGTTGTGATTCGAAATGACAATCAGGACATGGGGAAATCAGAAATGAGATCTGGTTCTTGACCTAATATATTTTATTAAAAGTACCGTTTTGAACAATTTTATTTTATAGTTATTGTGATTTAAAGGACTTTGTGAAATATTCTAAACCTAATACCATGTACAGTATTCTGTTAATTATTTAGAATACGGTCGTAATAAATAAAGATAACTATCAGAGCAAGTTCCTTATAATATGATGGCACATGTCGACTTATGCTTGCGCTAATGGGCCACCCTTTTGCCACTAAATTTGCTTTGCCTATCACAAAGTATTTAAGGAGTATTTAAATAATTAAATGTAATTATTGGAATATGTGTCCAGGCTTTGGGGTGTATTGTATATACAGAGCTAGTCTCACGTTAGCACCAGACGGAATTTATGTAGACAATATGACACCGACCACTTTTGCTGCACAGAAGCGTTTCTGATAACCAGATTATACGGCGGTGTTTATATGACTTTGAAACTGTACCACAATAAGAAACATATTAGTAATTACATGTGCACCTTGCCGTCATGATAGACGATAGTTTGTTACATTGTGCTTCACGAAGGCTTAATAACTACAACCCATGGCGGGGGCGAATGTGACTGTTAAGGTTAATTCGCGCTGTAAATTTTCGTCCACAGTGGATACACGTGAACACATGGTCATTTTCACCATCATGCACCATCTTACGTCTCACACGCTCTTACGACTTATGACTTACGACTTACGACTCACATGACTTATCTGCAATAATTTTCTCCTTTGTCTTTATTCGGTTTCTGATATTTACCCTCCATGCAACATGTTCAGTGGCGACTTGCTCCCAATGTGCATAATCAATGCCTGTATCAATCATGTACCGCTTACACACATATGTGTATCGTAGTAAAGGCCGACCCTTAGATCTCTTACCCACCTGTAATTTAACAAAAAAAAAGATGTTTTTGGTATTCTACCATAATCCATCCTTCTAAAGTTTCCTATTCATCTAAGTCTACGAAGAATGAGTATGGAATATACCGTCACACAACCTGATCTTTCCAATACTTCATTATTTGTCATCTTGTCTTGCCACTTAATACCAAGTATTCTTCGCAGACACAACATATGAAAGCTGTTTAAACGTTTCTCTTGGTGTGAGGAAGTTGTCCAGGCTTCACTGCCATAAAGAAGAGTGATAAGGACACAGGCTTGACAGACAAGGACTTTTTTTGTGGCTGTAAGCTTCCTGTTCTCCCAGACTCTTTTTCTTAGCCTGTTCATTGTTGTTACTGCCTTACCAATCCTGATGATGATTTCCTGATCTAGGGATAATTTGCTATTTACCTCTGATCCTAGATATGTAAAATGGTCTACTATCTCTATTTCTGCGTCGTCAATAAAGATTGATGATACCCCATGAGCACCATGTGACATAATATGTGTCTTCTTTTTGCTAATTCTTAAACTAAATTCAGAACAAGCATTGGAGAATGCAGATAGTCTCATCTCATCTCTCATCTCATCATGTTCCTCTTGTACCTTGCGGTGTCGAGGTGAAGTGTAAACAGCGGGGAGAGTGCCCGCTTATGATTCCCATGGACTCTGTTATTCCCTGCGTCCATCGTTTACGTGGTCGGCCTCTTCCTCTGCTTCCCTCTGGTCTGTACATCATTACTTGTTGTGGTATACTGTTAGCTGGCAACCTACTTGCATGGCCAAACTATTTGAGTTGCTGCCTACTAATAAAATCTAGTGCAGCACTTTAGTCCTGATTTCTTCATTTCTGATCTTATCTCTTCTTGATACATTGAGTATTCTTCTCAGGAATCTTATTTCCGTTGTTGTGATTTTTCTTTCCTCTTTTTCTGTCATTGTCCAGGCTTGGCATTGGTAACATAGAGTTGGTAGGAAAATTGTGTTGTAAAGTGCCATTTGATGATATTATACTTCCTAGGTACCTGAAACTCTTTACTTGTTTCAAGTGATGTTCATTTAGGTGAATCGTTGTTGCTTTTTCTTCTTTAGTTATAGTCATGACCTCTATTTTACTTGAGCTAATTTTCATGTTATGTTCCCTACACATTTAGTTTAGACAATTCATGTGATCTTGTAATTCAGCTTCTGATTTTGCTATTAGTGCTTGGTCGTCCTCAAACAAGAGTTGTCTAATGGTTAGATTCGCAGATGGTTCTTCTTCTGTGTTCTCGTCATGCTGTGTTCTTGCGGTCTCTGTTTGGCTGATTTCCATACATATGCTGTCTATATATGTTATAAACAAGAGAGGGGACAGGACACAACCTTGTCTTACTCCGGATCTTATGGTGAAGGGTTCTGAGTGTCCTCCAGTTGCTCTCACTATGCATTCACTGTTGTCGTATAAGCTTCTACATAGGTTTGTTAGATGTGTACTCACTCCATATTGTTTAACGATTTCCCACAGCTTGTTTCTATCTACTCTATCAAATGCCTTTTGTTGGTCGACAAAGGCTAAGTAGAGTGTTTCATTGAATTCGATTGATATTTCTATAAGTTGGCTAAGAGCAAAAATGGCATTTGTGCATCCTTTGTTTTTCCTAAATCCAAGTTGTGTTTCGCTTAGATGGGGTTCTATAATAGTTCGTAGTCTTTTATCAAGAATATTGCAAAATATTTTCCCAGTGAAATGCCTCTGTATTGTGTGCAGTCTGTTTTGCTGCCTTTGTTTTTCCAAATTGGGATAATTACGGCGCTTCCCAAGTCTCGTGGTGTCTGTTGTTCTACCCAAACATGGTTGAATAGTCTATGTAGCCGTGCTGCTCCTACTTCTCTTGCTTCTTTAATTAGTTCATTTGGTATTTCATCTTGTCCTGGTGATTTGTTCAATGGGGCTAATCTGATGGCTTCTATAATTTCTTCTTTCAGCATGTCTGGTTCAAGTTCTTCGGTGGCATCTGTGTCGGTTTCTTGAATTTCTGTGACGTCTGATAGGAATGCATATAGTAGACGTTGTAATTCTTCCTCAGAGTGGGTAGTAATTGAAGCATCATCTGCAAAGAGCAACTCTCTGATCAATACTCTCCTAATTTGGTCTTGGCCTTCAATCTCTGAGCATTGTAGAGGCCACGATCTGAGCCTGAGTGAATGTATATACCACCGTTCTGATCACGAAAGGCATATTTCAGAAGAAGTGAAAAGTATGATCCAAATGGATGGGGGATAGTACACAACCTTGCTTAACTCCACTCTTGATTTCAAACTCTTCTGATGTTACACCATCAAAATTGATTATACCCTTCATGCCTGTGTGGAACGATTCCACAATGAACGGAAAAGTTGGTGGGCAACCAATCTTCTATAGTACTTCGAATAGATCCTCACGACTGACCAAATCAAATGCCTTTGTGAGGTCGATTAAGGAAATAAACAATGGTTTATTTGTTTACGGCATTTTCTTGCATTTGTCTCAATGAGAATATGATATCTGTCAGCGACTTGCTTGCGACAGGGTTTTCAGGACTCCCTACTTTTGCACTGCACGAAATAACAACTCGTGACATTTGCAAAAGGAATGCAATTTATTTAGAGCTGACATTTTAATAGCTCTGCGAGCGGTATGTTTCATTCACATTATACAACATGAATGCAATGAAGTAGTGAGAAATGATGCTAATAATCACAATCTAAATCTACAGCCTAATATTTGACTATTGCCTAGAAACTATAGCATTTGTCAAGAACACGTCTACTCTCTACCGTCTCCAGTCGGGTCTGTTTACACGCTACACATTGCGTGGTTAAGCACGGACTCTGTCCCCTCCGTGCAGTAGCTAGTCTTGCGTGCATGGAGTCCCAAGAACGCTGGCTTGTGAGCTAGAGTAACCGGGCACTTCACGGTTACTCGTAAGGCCAAGCTTCCCAATGGCTTGGGGAAAGCCCTCGCTCACTTGTCCGCATTGCCCCCTTGTCTGACACAAATGTGTCTCCTTGCAAGGCTATTTATAGCGCTGGTGTCTCTCCTGTCTGGTGTCTCCCTCCTATACTTGTGTTAACTCTTATTAACTCTTTAGAGCCTTATTGGAGATTCTGACATCTTCTATAGTACTTCGAATAGATCCTCACGACTGACCAAATCAAATGCCTTTGTGAGGTCGATTAAGAAAATAAACAATGGTTTATTTGCTCACGGCAATTTCTTGCATTTGTCGCAATGAGTATATGATATCAATGGTAGACCGGTTATGTCGGAAACCACACTGTGATTCGAGGTAGACTTGATGTCCCAGGACGTGAAGTCTGCACAGAACAAATTCTGGCAAATACTTTCCCAACAATACAAAGAAGTGAAATACCTCTATAGATGTTACAGTCGCTCCGATCGCCCTTGTTCTTGTACAGTGTTATGCTGCTTGAGTCTTTGAAATCCTGTGGGACTTGCCCTTCTGGCCAACATTGCTCTATTAGCTGGCGGATCTGTAGAGTGAGTGTGTCTTGCCCACTCCTGATGACCGCTGTTGAAATTTCATCCTTACCTGAAGCCTTGCCAAATGCAAGTTCATTTATAGCATACTTAACTTATGTTATTGTGGGAAGCGTGTCCAGGTGGTCAAGAGTTGGCAGGGTCTCTATGGCGTTGAGGACATCATCCACTAATTTGGTCTCACTTGAGTAAAGCTCCATATAGTGTTCTACCAACCTATCCATCTGCTGTTTCTTATCAGTGATGATTTCTCCAGTCAAGGTTTTCAGTGGTGCACTTCTTTTGATCATTAGACCACAGGATTTCTTTATCCCTTCATACATGCTTCTGATATTTCCCTTATCACGTGCATTTTGAATGGATTCATATAACTTGATCCAATGGTCATTTGCACACTGCCTGGCAGCCTTTTGCACATCCTTCCTAGCTTGCATCAGCTCACTGAGAGTTTTACGCTTTCTTCTTTCCTTGTTTCTTAAGAGAGCTTTCTTCTTTTTATCAATCAAGGGCTGTAGTGTCTGGCTATTTGCCGCAAACCAGTCCTGCCTCTTATGAATGACAGTGCCTTAAACCTCTCCCGCTGTTTTATAAAGAGTTTCTTTAAGTTTACACCACTTTTCACATGCTGTACACATTTCTGATGTATCAGTGAAATCGTCTTCAAGTTGCTGTTGGAACTCAAAGCACTTATCAGGATCGAGGGTGTTTCTAACATTAATCCTGGGGCTAGATTTGTGTTTAGCTGTGTAGATTCTCTTTGGTCTCAGCCTAACTCTTGCAACAACCAAAGAATGATCCGTATCACAGTCAGCAGTGTGGTAACTTCGAGTTAATGATGTATGGTTTAGATGTCGTCTCCGTGTGATGATGCAGTCCAGCTGATGTCAATGTAAGGATCTTGGGTGTTTCAATGTGACCTTATGCAGCACTTTCGTTTTAAAGAAGGAGTTTGTAATACATAGGTCATTTCTTGTGCAGTGCTCCAGTAGCCTTTGCCCATTTTCATTCATGCGACCGATGTTGCATTTTCCAAGGCACACTGGCAATGAACTCTAGTCCTAGCCCACACGAGCATTGAAATTACCGAGTGTATAAATGTAGTCGGATTTTGGAACTACCTTGATCACAGAGTCTAGCACCTCATAGAACGAATTCTTCACCTCATCGGAGGAAGCAAGCGTCGGTGCACATGCAGTGATAATGGTGGAAAAACCACAAGGGGTTGCCAAGCGCAGGGATAATAGTCTTTCATTACCTCCAGCTAGAATTTCAATCATTCACAGTAGCGAATTCTTCACTGCAAAGCCCACGCCATGTTGCCTTTTATCTGCCTTCCATCTACCCTTCCAAAAAAAGGTGTAATTGTTTTCCCTGCGTGGCCCTTCCTCAGCGAGGCGAGTCTCCTGCAGGCCAGCAATATCAATGTTAAGACGATTGAGTTCGACATCAATCACAACCGTTTTTCACACATCGTCAATATTCGTCAGGTCTGTGGAAAATCCTGGACACATGGTTCTTATGTTCCAGGTTGCAAGCAGTAGCTTGAGGTTTCTATTTTTATTTTCTTAGTGCCTGGTGCATTGTTTTAACAGCCCACGATCCAGATTTTGTCCTAGCCCCAAGCACCCACTGAAGCAGGCAGGATGTGGCGGATCAGCACACAATTGGCCGGAGGCTGAAGAAATTAAGGCGGGCGGTAGCTGATCAGTGACATATGTAGGTGTCTCCCACCGTCAGAGGTAACCCATGGCACCTTATGTCTACGCCAATTGACTAGGACTGATAACCCGTAACTGCTACCTCTCGCTTTGATTCCGAGACCGGTTAAGACCAGGGATGAAGTTATACCTCTCCATAGCACTAACTCTGAGCTAAAATATAGAGACCATCTGTTGCCCTTGCAGCATGATCCCTCTCTCGGCCTGTCTAGTTCACTCCAGAGGAAAGATAACATAACTACACTTGGAACAAGACAAGCTGCAGAAGCTGCCGGATCAGCGAAGCAATGCTCTAACTGTCCGCTTGTCGTAGCTTCGATCCTAGATCAGCTGCCAACCAAGACTTAGGTCCTGGTCTGCCATGCCATGACATTTTGTCTTTTCGTTGCATTTCCTCGCACCAGGATAAGGTCTGTACCTTCCTAATTACGCTCTTCCAACCGAAGCCGTTGGCATAATGTGTTGTGTTGGGTATGGTATGCGCCGCCCAACGTTCGGCGCTAACAGAAAGCAGGTAGTACCGTCTACTGTCATACGGTAGCTCAGTCATATCTGACTAAGACCTGACACTATATTAGTAATGCAGCCTGTTAAAAGTTACTTGCATATCATTTGCAGGACATCACAGTCAACCTCGGGATACTTTATGACTGTTCGCAATAGCTGTTTGTGATCAATCGGTAAGTTTACGTTCAGCAGTTTGACATTGCTTTGTGAACGACCGGCTCTCATACTATTTAGTACAACAACAAGCGCAAGGCGGCCTGTTGCCACATCGCCAGTAGCTGTTTTTTGAATGCGGTATGCAGGATTACGAACTACGTCCTTAATCCCTTAGACCCAGAGCCGGCTAATGCAGCCTGCAGTAACCACATAGTAGATAGCATCGGTGCTTTTGACCATTGCCTTTTATGCAGCAATTCATGCACAGGAGAATTTGCAAACACTCAGACGGCATATCAATTCATCCATCCATGTGCCATGCCGATAAGCGTGGGCTGTCATGTTCTGCCATCTCACTCGATCACCAGAGTGTTGGTTCAGCACCGTGTTTCTGTCTCGACCATGCCATGTGGCCAAGCCTTCCAGGGTCTTCACCTTGGTCTCTTCCCTTCGATCTTGCCAGTTGTCACTATGTTCTTCAAGTCACTTCTTCGCATAATATGCCCAAAAGATTGTGACTGTCTACGTCTAATGTCTGTAATCAGTATACGATCTTCATTTGTTTCTTGAATGACGTGTTCATTGATTTTTCTGTCTGTCCGTGGTATTATTTTCATTTTCCTCAGAAACCACATTTCCATAGCAATCAGATATTTTTTTTCAGGTTTACTGCCCATTGTCCACGCTTCACATCCATACAAAAGTACAGGTTCTATGTAGCACTTCAACACTCTTTCTCGTTTCATTTAATATCTTTTTATTGGTCAGTGTGTTTTTCATCTTGCAAAAGGCTACCTTCGCAATGGCAATTCTTGTTCTAATCTCTTCAACGCATCTCCCGTCAGATGTTATGACTGGTCATATAAGAGAAAAAATCCAATGTGAGCTCAAGATGTGTCCAGGTAGGCACTATTTATAATAAAACATTTCTTAACAGGGCGCACGCTAGAGAGGTTAATAGTGAACTGCTCTGATGATGATGCCTGGGCTCACTGCTCGTCAAAGTATGGTATTCGTTGCATACATTTTCCTTCTTGCTGACAGGTAAACGAAATATGATGGCGCTATCACATCACAAACACATATCAGGAAAGTGCTTCGGGCAAATGTAAACAAAATATATTTCTTAGTAGAGTGTAGGCGGAATCAAGATGTACAGCATGTCAGAGACGAAGATGATATATGCAGCTGAAGTTACAAAATACATCGATGACTTCCTAGTCAGGATGAAGTGAATGGTTATGTTCTTAATTTGTGTGCTAAAACTGGTGCATGGTCTTACCATAGGGTTGCTATCAACTCCAACTCCATGTTGATTTAGAAGGGAAGATTACGTTATGTAGTTTGCCATTTTCTTTGAAACCACGCAGTCAGCGCACCGAAAGTCTAGGTTCAGCTCTCCTAATTACTGGACCGCATGTTCCTCTTATTGTTTGCGTTACATGCTTCAATGTGAGATTCTCAGACCCCGAAGAGGAACCTGGGCAAGTTCTAGAAACATTGATCATTTGATGTGTTCGTTGTGGCTCCATAGACCTAGGTCAGCATTATCATTAACCTTGGAATAAAATAGTCACAGAGTTGGCGTGAATAAGACATAAATATTGTAAAAAACACTTCAGAAATATCACCTTGGTCATTTTAAACTAACTGAGATTGCGTAACACCTGTGAGATGTATATTACAGCCTGTAGGATTAAATAGTTTACATAAGATTTACTCCAGATATTTTTAAAATGTGTGTTAACAATTGCTATTGTAATATTTTCTTCTGCAGAAATGAGCCGTAAGTTGAATGTTCGTTCACTAGTCTAAAGTCTTTTAAATTGTCTTACCCAAAGGACATATTGTCTCTTTTTTCTAATTCACAGTTGCCAATAAATGTCAAGATGGGAAGCTTAAGCTTGCGTTCCAAAGCGAAAAGTGTTGCATTCTTAGTGTTGGTACCTGCGTTTATTTAGTTTACCTTTGAGGTTTATTTCCGTCGTTTTCTTCATCTTGCTGATTTGGCTGTATGCTTCCTCTTTAGTTAATCTACCTTCATTGTCACAATATTTCCACAACGCATTGTGTGTTGCTATTCTATTAATTACATTCACAATGTTATGCCTTTCATATGTCTGATTTTTCAAGTTTTCTCTCTTTTCGAAACTACACATATTTAACAAGAAAATAATCTCAATTGTGATAAGTGTCATCCGGTCGTATATTGAATACGACGATATTTGACATTGTCAAAACAGTGTTTGAATAACAATGATGTTTACCGTTTGTTTTTCGCTGTCCTCTTGGTGTGTTTCATTGATAGCTTGTACTTCATTGTATTGCTGCTTATCAGCGTTTTATTAATCAATTCTTTCAGCGAATCTTCCGTTCTATATGAAAACTATGTCTGAGTAATTGAACTCTGTCACTTGATTCACTTAGATGATTTCATGTACGTATTTAATAGCCCTAATCCAGCAACTAATTCAGGACAATGCTCACTCGGGTGATGTGATTATCTACATAGATGGTTCGGTGTCAATAGGTGAGAGAAGTGTCTGGGGGTTCATAGCCAAAGCTAATGGTCGACGTTTGGTGCAGGAGATCCTGTCATATGATACCACAACATCCAGCTTAAGAATGGAGATGGAGGCAGTCACTGCGGCTCTCCGCTGGATGGAGAATACGACACACACACACACACACACACACTCACACATCGTGATTGTAACTGACTCAAAAAGCATGCTGACGAGGGTGAGGACGGGCAGGCTCGTGTGGAGTGGCTTGCTTCGCTTCGGAGGTCACGGGTGACAAGCATCACCTGGATCTTTTCTCCGGGGCATGCCGGTGTGCTGGGAAATGAATAGGCGGACAGATTGGC
This sequence comes from Cepaea nemoralis, assembly GCA_014155875.1. Lineage (NCBI taxonomy): Eukaryota > Metazoa > Mollusca > Gastropoda > Stylommatophora > Helicidae > Cepaea > Cepaea nemoralis. The sequence goes on along the minus strand of JACEFZ010008998.1, from coordinate 174,801 downwards.
TGGCTCTGCAGAACTTGGTGGAGTATTAATACATGATAAGGCAGACGTAATTGCGGCTTTGTGGGAGCACGTGTACGCCTCGGAGGAGCAAATGGATCACCATGGTCTGGCAAGAATGAGACAGCGAGGGGTGACAAGGGGATCTGGCCGACGCTCAACGCTCAGAGAGAAGGGGTGGTGTATATTTGACAGATTTAATAAACCTATAGATAGTTTATTTAATTGTTTTGTAACTATAAATTGCATGAAAAGTACGGAACGTTTATTCAAATCAATAAATTGTTTTGTTTTAAATCTTTATTTATATATTTATTTATTTATTTTTCTTTTCGCGATTCACTACGCAGTGTTAGCTGAGTAGTTTGAAATTATGGAAATGTTATAATGTGGTGGTGTACGGTAAAGCTAGAGGAATAGTACATAACGATGAGTGGCAGCCATATCCCACAGTATATACCAGGATCCTATTTGGTTCCCATCTCTTTATCTAGCTCATGTATGGCTCCACAAATACCGCTTGTGTACGACGGTGGCCACACCACGGGCAACATTCTTGGCTGATTAGTACTGGAAATATATCTCATGAATTGTGTAACTCTGTATTTATTGCAATGTCAAAGAAATCATGAGCCTTTTAATGTTATTAACATCGAACAATTAGTATAATGTGTCACATAACGAAGATTTTGCTAAGAATTATCATGCAAAGAGTTTCGAATAAAATACATCCTCAAATAGGAGAAGAACAATGTGGGCTTGTAGAAGGCAAGTGTATAGTAAATGATACGTATATACTGAGAACAGCAATTGAATGTTCTATAGAAGTAAACAAAGGTCTACAGCTTTGCTTTATTGACTGCACAAAGGCTTTCGATAAAGTGAGACATGTCAACATGTTAAGGATGCTTAAAGATCTACAAATGTATGGAAAAGACCTTAGACTTGTAAGAAACATCTATTGGAAACAACAAGCTGCCATAAGAATTGATTATAAAGTAGGACAATATCAGCCTATTAAGTGAGGTGTGATACAGGGATGTATAATGTCTCCAGATCTGTTTTTCCTGTACAGTGAAAATATTTTCAGAAATATTGAAGATATGGAATGAATCCACTTTCTAGGAAGATGCATCAACAACATTAGATATGCAGATGATACACTTTTGATTGCAGACAATGAACAGGACCTGCAACATTTAGTAGTACGGTTGTTGCACACAGTGAACAACTAGGCTTAGAATTGAAATGTAAGAAAACACAAATTATTATCGTCACTGGGAAAAAGGAAATACCACAATGCAATATTCAAGTACATGGGCATATTCTTAAGCAAGTGAATCGGTACAGGTATCTCGGAACAGTCATAACATCTGATGGCGAATGCCGTAAAGAAATTAGAACAAGAATTGCTATTGCGAAAGTAGCCTTTTGCAAGATAAAATTATACTGACCAATAAAAAGATATCAATTGGAACGAGGGAAAGAGCGTTAAAGTGCTACATTGAAGGTTTACTTTTGTATGGATGTGAAGCGTGGACAATGAGCAGACAAGCTGAAAAACATCTGAAGGCTGTGGAAATGTGGTTTCTGAGGAAAATGTAAAGAATACCTTGACAGACAGAAAAAAACAATGAACAAGTATTCCAAGAAACAAATGAAAATCGTAAACTGATTAGAGACATTAGACGTAGACTGTCAAAAATTGTTGGGCATGTCATGAGACAAAATGAATTGGAGAACTTGGTGACAACTGGCAAGATCGAAGGGAAGAGAACAAGGGGAAGACCGAGAAGTAAATACCTGGATGGCTTTGCCACGTAGCATGGTCAAGACAGGAACACTGAGCTGATCCACGACTCTGGTGATCGAGTGAGATGGCGAAACATGACGGCCCACGCTTATCGGCATGGCACATGATGGATGGATAATATGGCAATTATGAACAAATAAAATGGCAGCATAGATGAGGATAGTAAAATAAGAATACAACAGCCAAGAGCATAGCAGCTTTATCGGTCAAAAAAATGAAGGATGACTGAAACATTTGTTAATAATCTACAATTATTTAGTCTGGCCGAGTGGCTAGAACGCAGGTCTCTCCTTCGGGAGGCCCGGGTTCGAATCCTCGGTAAGGCGTGGAGGTTTCTTTGTTTTTTTTCTGTCCGGGGCAAAAAGAAAACTCTAACCTGCACAGATCACGGCGACTGCACTAGCTAGGCGGCCTTCATTCCACAGGTTCAAGACCCCCCCCCCCCCCTGTCCTACACCGCAAGGTATTAAAGGCAGTAAATGACAGTTTTTTTTAAAATACCTGCTCAGAATAGAAGCATGAAAAATGATATGACACAATCACTAAAATAAGGAGCTGAGAGGGAGAAGTAGAAAAAAGAATCAGAGAGTGAGGAAACAGATTCCCGCCGAATGTAAGATTCTGTGAAAACATGATAATTATGTAACTGGAAAGTCCTTACTGTGGAAACCACAGAGTAAACGAAATAGGTGGAGACATAAAAGCACAATGGGAATAGAATTAGTCAGAGAGGCATCGCATGAGATGAACATTGTGGGAGCATTAAGAAATGTCAAATGATAGGATGACTTCTCATGCATTAGTTGAGGGCTTGCGCTTAAATTTAAGATAAAGGAGAGAAGTATATAAAGGACCGAGAAAAAAATAGTTCTTTATTTATTTCCTATTTCTTCTTTTATTCATTATGTGTACAGCTTTTGTAAGTACCATTCTTTGACAATATACTTGTAGATAATGTATGTGTATAATTCACACAAAGAATTGTATAGAATATTAAATCAGTTTGTTTTCTACTAGGCATATTTATATGAATGTAAGAAGGGCCTGCGTGCCCAATTTGTGACCCTTTGAAATTAAAGTTCGTTTGTTCGTTCGTTCGTTCGTTCATTCAATAGTTTCTTTTTGTTTTCTGAAAGATCGACTTTCATAACATTGTATGATAACTAGCTCAAGGCTGTGTGCTTCCAAGTCTTTTGCAGCTGTGTTTCGAACGCGGTATGCAGGATTGTGAATGGCGTTTGCAACCTCTTCGCCACAGAGTTTTGTATTGAATTAACCAGTACGTTAACAAATCAAAAAATGTAGACAGAATGTTCTTACAATGTGTACTTTTAGAGCTAGATTAGATGTTCATGTTACAAGATTAACGCATACATGGAATATAGAAAAAGTATTTCCAATACAGTACTGGTGTCTTCATGATTTAGAGTATTTTATTTTGCAACGATTATCACTCGACTGTGATGCAGCGACAGTCTCTCATATCTAATGTAACGATTATCCCCCTACTACAATGCAAAGACAATTTCTCGACTGTAATACAACTACACTCGCCCCATTGTGATGCAACGACTAACTACCGATGACTATAATACGACGACTAACTACCGATGACTATAATACGACGACTAACTACCGATGACTATAATACAAAGACTAACTACTGATGACTATAATACACGACTAACTACGATGACTATAATACAACGACTAACTACCGATGACTATAATACAAACGACTAACTACCGATGACTATAATCAACGACTAACTACCGATGACTATAATACAACGACTAACTAACCGTAGACTATAAATACAACGACTTAACTACCGATGACTATAATACAAAGACTAACTACCGATGACTATAATACAACGACTAACTACCGATGACTATAATACAACGACTAACTACCGATGACTATAATACAACGACTAACTACCGATGACTATAATACGACTAACTACCGATGACTATAATACGACGACTAACTACCGATGACTATAATGCAACGACTAACTACCGATGACTATAATACGACGACTAACTAACGATGAATATAATGCAACGACTAACTACCGATGACTATAATGCAACGACTAACTACCGATGACTATAATACGACGACTAACTACCGATGACTATAATACAACGACTAACTACCGATGAATATAATGCAACGACTAACTACCGATGACTATAATGCAACGACTAACTACCGTATGACTATAATACGACGACTAACTACCGATGACTATAATACAAAGACTAACTACCGATGACTATAATACAACGACTAACTACCGATGAATATAATGCAACGACTAACTACCGATGACTATAATGCAACGACTAACTACCGATGACTATAATACGACGACTAACTACCGATGACTATAATACAAAGACTAACTACCGATGACTATAATACAACGACTAACTACCGATGACTATAATACGACGACTAACTACCGATGACTATAATACAACGACTAACTACCGATGACTATAATACAACGACTAACTACCGATGAATATAATACGACGACTAACTACCGATGACTATAATACAACGACTAACTACCGATGACTATAATACAACGACTAACTACCGATGACTATAATGCAACGACTAACTACCGATGACTATAATACAAAGACTAACTACCGATGACTATAATACAACGACTAACTACCGATGACTATAATACAACGACTAACTACCGATGACTATAATACAACGACTAACTACCGATGACTATAATACAACGACTAACTACCGATGACTATAATACAACGACTAACTACCGATGACTATAATACGACGACTAACTACCGATGACTATAATACGACGACTAACTACCGATGACTATAATACAACGACTAACTACCGATGACTATAATGCAACGACTAACTACCGATGACTATAATACGACGACTAACTACCGATGACTATAATACAAAGACTAACTACCGATGACTATAATACAACGACTAACTACCGATGACTATAATACAAAGACTAACTACCGATGACTATAATACAAAGACTAACTACCGATGACTATAATACAACGACTAACTACCGATGACTATAATACAACGACTAACTACCGATGACTATAATACAACGACTAACTACCGATGACTATAATACAACGACTAACTACCGATGACTATAATACAACGACTAACTACCGATGACTATAATACGACGACTAACTACCGATGACTATAATACACGACTAACTACCGATGACTATAATACAACGACTAACTACCGATGACTATAATACAACGACTAACTACCGATGACTATAATACGACGACTAACTACCGATGACTATAATACAACGACTAACTACCGATGACTATAATACAACGACTAACTACCGATGACTATAATACAAAGACTAACTACCGATGACTATAATACAACGACTAACTACCGATGACTATAATACAACGACTAACTACCGATGACTATAATACAACGACTAACTACCGATGACTATAATACGACGACTAACTACCGATGACTATAATACAACGACTAACTACCGATGACTATAATACAACGACTAACTACCGATGACTATAATACAACGACTAACTACCGATGACTATAATACAAAGACTAACTACCGATGACTATAATACAACGACTAACTACCGATGACTATAATACAACGACTAACTACCGATGACTATAATACAACGACTAACTACCGATGACTATAATACAACGACTAACTACCGATGACTATAATACAACGACTAACTACCGATGACTATAATACGACGACTAACTACCGATGACTATAATACGACGACTAACTACCGATGACTATAATACAACGACTAACTACCGATGACTATAATGCAACGACTAACTACCGATGACTATAATACGACGACTAACTACCGATGACTATAATACAAAGACTAACTACGATGACTATAATACAACGACTAACTACCGATGACTATAATACAACGACTAACTACCGATGACTATAATACAAAGACTAACTACCGATGACTATAATACAACGACTAACTACCGATGACTATAATACAACGACTAACTACCGATGACTATAATACAACGACTAACTACCGATGACTATAATACAACGACTAACTACCGATGACTATAATACGACGACTAACTACCGATGACTATAATACGACGACTAACTACCGATGACTATAATACAACGACTAACTACCGATGACTATAATGCAACGACTAACTACCGATGACTATAATACGACGACTAACTACCGATGACTATAATACAACGACTAACTACCGATGACTATAATACAAAGACTAACTACCGATGACTATAATACAACGACTAACTACCGATGACTATAATACAAAGACTAACTACCGATGACTATAATACAACGACTAACTACCGATGACTATAATACGACGACTAACTACCGATGACTATAATACGACTAACTACCGATGACTATAATACAACGACTAACTACCGATGACTATAATACGACGACTAACTACCGATTACTATAATACAACGACTAACTACCGATGACTATAATATAACGACTAACTACCGATGACTATAATGCAACGACTAACTACCGATGACTATAATGCAACGACTAACTACCGATGACTATAATACAACGACTAACTACCGATGACTATAATACAACGACTAACTACCGATGACTATAATACGACGACTAACTACCGATGACTATAATACAACGACTAACTACCGATGACTATAATACGACGACTAACTACTGATGACTATAATACGACGACTAACTACCGATGACTATAATACAACGACTAAACTACCTAGGACTATAATGCAACGACTACTACCGATGACATAATGCAACGACTAACTACGATGACTATAATACGACGACTAACTACCGATGACTATAATACAAAGACTAACTACCGATGACTATAATACAACGACTAACTACCGATGACTATAATACGACGACTAACTACCGATGACTATAATACAACGACTAACTACCGATGACTATAATACAACGACTAACTACCGATGACTATAATACAAAGACTAACTACCGATGACTATAATACAACGACTAACTACCGATGACTATAATACGACGACTAACTACCGATGACTATAATACAACGACTAACTACCGATGACTATAATACGACGACTAACTACCGATGACTATAATACGACGACTAACTACCGATGACTATAATACAACGACTAACTACCGATTACTATAATGCAACGACTAACTACCGATGACTATAATGCAACGACTAACTACCGATGTCTATAATACGACGACTAACTACCGATGACTATAATACAAAGACTAACTACCGATGACTATAATACAATGACTAACTACCGATGACTATAATACAAAGACTAACTACCGATGACTATAATACGACGACTAACTATCGATGACTATAATACAAAGACTAACTACCGATGACTATAATACGACGACTAACTACCGATGACTATAATACAACGACTAACTACCGATGACTATAATACAACGACTAACTACCGATGACTATAATACAAAGACTAACTACCGATGACTATAATACAACGACTAACTACTGATGACTATAATACAAAGACTAACTACCGATGACTATAATACAACGACTAACTACCGATGACTATAATACGACGACTAACTACCGATGACTATAATACGACTAACTACCGATGACTATAATACAACGACTAACTACCGATGACTATAATACGACGACTAACTACCGATGACTATAATACAACGACTAACTACCGATGTCTATAATATAACGACTAACTACCGATGACTATAATACAACGACTAACTACCGATGACTATAATGCAACGACTAACTACCGATGACTATAATACAACGACTAACTACCGATGACTATAATGCAACGACTAACTACCGATGACTATAATGCAACGACTAACTACCGATGACTATAATGCAACGACTAACTACCGATGACTATAATGCAACGACTAACTACCGATGACTATAATGCAACGACTAACTACCGATGACTATAATACAACGACTAACTACCGATGACTATAATACAACGACTAACTACCGATGACTATAATGCAACGACTAACTACCGATGACTATAATGCAACGACTAACTACCGATGACTATAATACGACGACTAACTACCGATGACTATAATACAAAGACTAACTACCGATAACTATAATACAACGACTAACTACCGATGACTATAATACGTCGACTAACTACCGATGACTATAATACGACTAACTACCGATGACTATAATACAACGACTAACTACCGATGACTATAATACGACGACTAACTACCGATGACTATAATACGACGACTAACTACCGATGACTATAATATAACGACTAACTACCGATGACTATAATACAACGACTAACTACCGATGACTATAATGCAACGACTAACTACCGATGACTATAATATAACGACTAACTACCGATGACTATAATGCAACGACTAATTACCGATGACTATAATGCAACGACTAACTACCGATGACTATAATACAATGACTAACTACCGATGACTATAATACAACGACTAACTACCGATGACTATAATACAACGACTAACTACCGATGACTATAATACAACGACTAACTACCGATGACTATAATACAACGACTAACTACCGATGACTATAATACAACGACTAACTACCGATGATTATAATACAACGACTAACTACCGATGACTATAATACAACGACTAACTACCGATGACTATAATACAAACGACTAACTACCGATGACTATAATACAACGACTAACTACCGATGACTATAATACAACGACTAACTACCGATGACTATAATACAACGACTAACTACCGATGACTATAATACAACGACTAACTACCGATGACTATAATACAACGACTAACTACCGATGACTATAATACAACGACTATCTACCGATGACTATAATACGACGACTAACTACCGATGACTATAATACAACGACTAACTACCGATGACTATAATACAACGACTAACTACCGATGACTATAATACAACGACTAACTACCGATGACTATAATGCAACGACTAACTACCGATGACTATAATGCAACGACTAACTACCGATGACTATAATACAACGACTAACTACCGATGACTATAATACAACGACTAACTACCGATGACTATAATACAACGACTAACTACCGATGACTATAATACAACAACTAACTACCGATGACTATAATACAACGACTAACTACCGATGACTATAATACAACGACTAACTACCGATGACTATAATACAACGACTAACTACCGATGACTATAATACAACGACTAACTACCAATGACTATAATACAACGACTAACTACCGACGACTATAATACAACGACTAACCACCGACGAATGTAATGTAACGACTATCTCCCGACGACAATAGTGCAACGACTATCTCCCGACACTGTAATGCAACATCTATTTCCCGGCGACAATAGTACAACGACTATCTCCCGACACTGTAATGCAACAACTATCTCCCGGCGACTTTAATGGAACGCCTATCTCCCAACGATTGTAATTCAACAACTATCTGCCGACGACTGTAATTCAACAACTATCTCCCAACAACTGTAATGCCACAACTATCTCCCTACAACTGTAATGCGACAACTATCTCCTGACAACCGTAATGCAATGACTATCTCAAGAAAACAGTAATAAAACAAATTTCTCACTGTGACGGTAAGGCAACGACTATGTCACGACCACATTATTGTTACAAATATCTCTCGAGTGTAATGCAGCAACTGTCGTTCGTCAGCGATGAAGAGTAAACCAAACAGATGATAACACAATCCCCATTCGTTTAACTTCACTTTTAACTGGTAGAATTATACATTGTGTGGTAATATTGTGTGTTTGTGGGGAGAGAGAGAGAGAGAGAGAGAGAGAGAGAGAGAGAGAGAGAGAGAGAGAGAGAGAGAGAGAGAGAGAGAGAGAGAGAGAGAGAGAGATGGGTTCAACGATGGAGATTGTAAAATAAGAATACAACAAGCAAAGGCAAAGCAGATGTATCGGTCAGACAAATAGAGGATGACTGAAACACTTGCTAATAATCTACAACTATTCAGTAATTGTGCTTTCGCAGAACAGAAGCATGTAAACGGTATAACATCATCACTAATAACGAGCTTGGAGGGAGAAGTAGACAGAGTAATGTGAATCAATAGATGCAAAAAATCGCTGGGCTGCATGGGACACATTTTGTAACATCCTGATAATGGTTTAACTGGAAAGTCCTTTCTCTTGAGCCAATAGAACAAACGAAATAGAGGTAGACATAAAACCACACACAGTCGAATTAGTGACAGAGATGTGTGTATCACATGAGAAGAACAGTGTTGAAACCATAAAAGAGGGGCATGTGTAGCAAGTGTACGCGGTCATTCGCAACTGCGAGAGCTAACAAGACAAGTCACCTGAACAAATCAAGAAGCCTGATACGGGGGAAAATGTCACGAGGCAAGAACACTAAAAGACACGTGGCAACCAAGATGAGCAGCGTGGGAGCCGACAAGAAGACGAGCGGAGAGAATCTACCTGCCAGCTGCAGCAAACAACAAAAACCTCAAGCAACCTCCAACGAAGTTACCTCGAGGAAGGACGACGACAATCCACCACAAACAAGAGCCAAACCTACTGAGAAGCAGAGGGAGGAGAAAGACACCAGAGTTGGAAACACCGACTCACCGACAAGCAAGTGGGTTGTCAAGCGTATCCAAGTGGAGCTATCAGACGAAGACATCCTGAAACAGCTCCACATCCGATTCTTGAAGGCGGAGCAACTCCTCACCTACTCCAAGATTCCTACAATCGTGGCGGTGGTGACAACAGAGGGCAGCGAGATGCCGACAACAGTATCAATCAACAAGACAAAACAACAACCACACAGATTCATCCCAAGAGTCAATCAATGTTCCAGATGCCAGAGGGCCGGCCACAGCAGAGCAGCATGTCGCAGTAAGACGGAAATCTGCCGGTACTGCGCCGATCACCACTCTTTCAATGAGTGTCCGTTGGCCAAGCTGGGCACGGACTTCCGAGCACCCAACCACAAGAGAAAGTGCGCCAACTGCCTGGAAAAGTATGGAACAAGATACTTGGGCTGTCCGTACTTCCAACAACACCGAGACGTTCTAAAGATCACCATTACCACAAAGACACCGTACAAGAAAGCAAGTGGGAGGTGCCAGACAGCCACGGGTATATCACAAGCTGAAAGAGTTCAACTGCAAGACCAGATAGATGAGCTAAAGAAGCAAATCAAGCTGATTCAAACACCGGCACTGCACAGCGACAATGAAAAGCTGCTTGCTGAAATAAAGGAGATCCAGCGAAACATCAAGCAAGACGTGGAACATAGGGCCGTGATGAAGAAGGAAAACAAAGAAATGCTGCGAACCATTAAATCAGAGAGAGATCTGCTAAAAGCTGAAATGGAGCTAACCCAAAGCCAACCAGCAGAAGAAACGCCAAAGAACACAGAGAAACTGCAAGATGAAAACCAACAAGAGATCGAACCGGAAACTCAAGATAAAACCAGCAGCCTAACCACGACACCCGAGACCGTAAAGGGGAAACCAATATCTCGCCAGACATCCGAAGAAAACAGAGATGAGCACCCTGAAGTCGGCACAGAGAGGCCCCAGGGACTTACCTTGGAGTAGTTACTAGAATCGGCAAAGGAGGAGGCAATTAGAGTGTAACTCGCGAACAAGGAAATCAGAATTCGCTGGGAAGAAACAATAACAGAAGCAGCCCAAGAAACTCAGGTGGCAACCGATACAATACCCAGACACAATCTATGACTGTGAGACCGGATTCAAGTAACATATAGATACTGGAGAGATCATCCCATGGCTGTCCACGGGGGGAGACTGCGAAAAGTAATATAGACTCTTTATCGAAAATGAAAACAGGCGCAAGAAGGAGGAAAATGACAACATCGAAAAGCTTCTACGAACAATACACACAAAAAAGGAGGCAAAAAGACCAAATAAAAAGTACTTATAAGGACTGCACCCAGCCGAGCCAGGAGCTTGCACCACCAAAGAAAACCACAAGAGGAGACGGGCACAAAGGATAGCCGCCGACAAACCCCCCACATGACGTCACAGACACAAATGCTTATATAACCAGTCCGAGGGAGGACTCACTCTTAAGAGCGCACAAGACAAGAAACAGGGCTAAAAAACCCACAGAAACCACGGCTCTCAGCAATAACCACCGCTGAGGAAGCAGGTTAGACAAGACCGAATTTGGCATTTTTTTTTTTCAAAATTGGAATTGGAATTGGAGCAATTGTACAGTTGCTAGACCGACTGCGTACCCACCAGAGGATCCTATATTCAAGTCCCTATCAAGTCGGAGTTATATTTCAAGGGACATTACATTGGAATCCGGCTCGACTCACCTTAAAATGGCTTCAGTGTATTAATTATCGGCATCATTATATTAACCGCATCAGCAACCGAGTTTATATTGGTGTAAACACGAGCTAACACAACATTACACAATACGGCTCTTTGTATATAATAAGGACCCCTTTACTACTCATATTTCTCTAACTGTTGTTTTATACTGTTATGCATTTTTATGTTGGCAAAGTACTAGATGCATTTGTTTTGTATTTCTTGCGAAGCTGTACTTTACTGACATCGTGAAAGGAACTTTTATATTGGTTTGCTTTATGAAACATGCCATGCCCTTCCGTATATCCGCATTTCTTACTAGGCCTTGAACATAAAGAAACCAGAAATAATGATTGCGTCAAATAATATAATTCAACCAAATATAATTTTACAATAAAAGGAAACTGTGTCAATAAATTCACATACATGGTGGGAATCAGAACATTACATGGAATATATCGATTAAGATCAGAGAAGTTCAAGCACAAGCTGCATTTCAAAAGATGAGGACTGAATGGCCACGGGTGAGCTGGTCGTGAACGTGAAACGTCTGGTGTGCGGGCGGGGCGGCGCCAGGCGTATGGACTCCTGAGGGACATCCCCTGCCCCTTCCCTAGCAGGCAGACTCAACTATGAATAATACAGAGAATTATCGTATGGTTGTGATTCATTGAACGTGGACGAGCAAATTGGGAAAAAACTAACTTCTAGGCGTGGGGGTGGGGGTGGGAGGGGGAGGGTATTTCTTTACTGAATCGAATTAGAATGCAATGTTCTGTCAGAGTAACAAACGCCGATTGCCTGGAAGAGGCTAATGAAATAACACAACTAAAAGAAAGAAAGAGAGAGAGAGAGAACGAACGAACGAACATACTTTATTTTCAAAGGGTAACAAATTGGGCACGCAGGCCCGTCTTACATTCGGCCCTTCCAATCACTCATCTTTCTTTCATCAACAGTGCATAGGAAAAAAACATTGTCACGTGAATTTTGTAAACATAAACAATGCATATTACTATGTTATGAGACACGTCCACCACCCACCCACACATCCCCCATTCACTCCAACTCCACCACCCAACCACACACACATACAATACATTCCCCCACCCATCCACCACATCCCTACACCTACACATCTCCCAGCCCACACACACCTCTCACCCACCACACATCCCATCCACCCACACCCAAAGCACACATACATTCAATAACCCACACATCCCCCACCTACACACAACTAACCACCCACTCACATATCCTCTACCCGTCCCATTTCCCACCAACAATCATCATCATCATCATCATCATCTTCCACTTCTGCCGTCAAGCGTCGTGGGGAGGAATAATTTGCGTTCCAGCGCCCGGTGGGCGGCACTGGATAGTGTCATTCCGTGTGGTTGTACAATGTCTCTGATGTCGTCAATCCATTTTCTTCTTGGACGTCCTCGTGGTCTCGTCGCAGATGATCTTTGATGTAAGGCCAGTGATGGTAGTTGCTGATGTTGCATTCTAACAACATGGCCAAACCACTTGATCTTCTGTCTTTCAATAAATGTGGCACAAGGTGTTGATCCCACAGTCTGTCTGATAGTAACATTTCTTACTCGGTCTCGGATTGTTAAGTTGGCAGCTCTCCTCAGGCATCTCATTTCGCAGGTGTTGATTTTGCGAAGGTGTAATTTGGATAAAGTCCAGGTTTGAGATTGGTAGCATAGGGTTGGTGTGAATATGCTGTTTATTATCTGTCGTTTTGCGGACATGGGTATGTTTGGATGTTTCAGTAAGGGTGACAGTTGATATGTAAGTGCACTAGCTTTTTGACATCTGATTTCAATTTCTCTGTCTAATCTGCCATCTTCTGTGATCATACTTCCAAGGTATTTGAATTCTTTAACTTGTTTCAGAGGTGTGTTATTTATCTGTATACTTAGTGGGCCTGGCGATCTGCTAACTTGCATTACTTCGGTTTTGGCTGTGTTTATACTCATATTGTATCTGCTGCAGGTTGAACTCAGATAAGTAATATGATTTTGTAGTCTGCCCTCGTCGCTGTAAAACAGGCACTGATCATCTGCAAATAGAAGTTCATTTATTCCCTGTGGGTCAGTTGTTTCATCTGGAGTAAAGAGTTCTAAATTTTCTGAATCTGGTCTGTCGAGACTTGCTTCTTTGGAAATTCTGTCCATGTAGATATTGAATAGCAGGGGAGAGAGCACACATCCCTGTCTCACTCCTGTATTGACTGTGAACATATCTGATATACCTTCCTGTGTTCTTACTGCACTTTGGCTCGAGTGGTACATGGCTATGATGTTTTCTAGCAGTTGCCCTTCTATCCCATAGTCTTCAAGGATGGTCCATAATTTGTATCTGTCTACTCTATCAAAAGCCTTTTCCTGATCTACAAACACAATATTCTGCTGGTCACTATATTCAATAGTTTTTTCACAAATTTGTCTAAGTGTAAATAATGCATCAGTGCAACTTTTACCTTTCCGAAAACCGAATTGTGCTTTGCTTAACTGTTGTTCAACTATTGGTCTAGCTCTTTGTTCCAAAAGTTTTGCATACATTTTCCCTATATGGCTCAGGAGTGATATACCTCTGTATGTTTCGCACTCTCTCATATTGCCTTTCTTTTTCCATATTGGTAATATTATTGCCTGTTGCCAATCATCTGGGACTTTTCTTTCTTCCCATGCTATATTAAAAAGTCTTGTTAGCCATTTAACTCCTGTTTCCCCACAGGCCTGAATAGCTTCTGTGGTGATTCCATCTGGACCTGGTGATTTGTTTTTAGGACTTTTCTGTATAACTGCTTTGACTTCTGCAGGTATGAAATTTGGTTCTTGCTGTCCCTGGCGTTTAGGCACAAAAGTGAGGTTTCCTATGTTATCTGTGGGGTTAAGTAGTTCTTGAAAGTATTCTGCCCACCTTGCTAGTCTTTGTTGTGGATTAAATATTGGCATACCTCTTTTGCTAGTTTATGATGGTGGTTGGGTTGTAACATGCATCTCTGTTTCTAATTGTGGTGACACGTTTATAAAATTCTCTTGGGCAGTCTTTGCTAAGGGTCGCCATCTGTTCACCGTATATTCTCCAGGATTCATCTTTAGATGCTCTAATTGTTCGTTTGGCATTACGTCGTGCTATTCTATAAGTAATATAGTCCTGTTCAGATTTAGTTGTGATCCACTTTTTGAATGCTACCTTCTTTTTGAATATGCTATCTTTAACTTCGTTGTTCCACCAGGCTGTTCTTAATCTTTTGTCCTGCCCTACTTTCTTTGTTCCACATTTATTTTCCAGTGTGTCGAGCATGGCAGCCTTGAAACATGTCCATTCCTTATCTACGCTTGAGTGGTCATCAGGGATGTTCTTATGTAGGTTTTGGATTTCTTGATTGAAGTCGTCTTTAACCGTATTTTCCTGCAGCCTCCTATAATTGATGACATGTGTTGTTACCTTTTTGTTTCTTATTTTCCTGTGTGGTGAAATCTTCTTTATTATGACTGGCTTGTGATCAGTATCAACATGTGTATTTGGGAGTGCTCTTGAATCTAATAGTAGCCTTCTGTCTGATTTCCTAATTAGAATAAAGTCAATTTGGGATGCTTGGTTTATGTCATTCCATTTATACCAGGTTTTGGTGTGGCTACGACGATGTTGAAATAAACTATTTGTTATTATTAGTCCATGTTCCGAACATATGTTGAGTAGATGTTGACCATTGCTGTTACAATCAGTCTCTGTGTCGCTGAATGGCCCCATGCAATCCTCCCACGGTGTTCTTCGTGTGCCTATTCGTCCGTTAAAATCACCCATCACAACTAGTTCATCTGTCTCCTTGACATTATTTAACGTGTCTGCAAGTTTATCAAAATATTCGTCTTTGTCTTCGTCGCTGTAAGTGTCATTACATGGGGCGTATGTTTGTATAAAAGTTGTTGTTCTCACTCATCCAATATCCTCCTCCACACACACAGAGAGAGAGAGAGAGAGAGAGAGAGAGAGAGAGAGAGAGAGAGAGAGAGAGAGAGAGAGAGAGAGAGAGAGAGAGAGAGAAGCAGTGTTCTTTGGTTATATAATGAAAAGATATCAATGTGAGAACATTATGACAACTGGAAAGCTTAATTGGAGAAGAGTTAGAGGTAGATAGAGAGAAATGATCATTGATGGTCCTAACACGTGGAATAAATATAATTTATCCAGAACACTAAGACCTAAAAGATGTGGACAGACACGAATTGCTAAGCCCTCATTTGGCAAAGTATAAATCGATGGTGATGTTTTCCAGTAAACATAGAACGCTCTTTTCCACTCCACAGTCCCCCTGTTATTGCGCTGTCCTGGTCCATAGTTATTTTAATGCAACCATCTTGCAGGCTTGGCTTCCCACATTCACGTTAAAGCATCCTAAAGATGGTATTTATTTATGATCTCTGCACATCTTGAATGCATTAAACAAATCACTATATACGTGTATGTATGGCACAGTGGATGATTTATGCATGTGTAATACATGGTGAATTATATTCACATCAAGATGGCCGCATTTATATTGACATCATCATGGCTGCATTTAAGCATACCAGTAATATTCTGTCTGAGATATTGTTAGCTGTGGATGAGGTTGAAGAGCAGCAGACAGATAGTTGTGGGTTATGGTCTCCAGCTTCACGACGGTAGGCAGAGGATCTCTTTTTTGAGGAGACAATGGCTACGGTCATTGACCAGTATGGTCACTGCTAAGAAGGAAAGCAATGGCAAACTACCTTCTTCACAGATGCCAAGAACATTATGTTTTGCGTTATCATCGACAATCAGAGAAACGGTGTAAATGGGTGCTCTATAGGAGCAGCCTCGGCCGGTAGGAATAGTCATGTGTACCAGTTGACTCCAGACCGTCAACAGGCTACTAGGTGCAAAATATTATTATCATTAAAGGTAGTAACCTGGAATGTCAGAAAAATGAATGCAGATGTAAAATTTGATAACATCAAACAAGAATTGGGAAGAGAGAATGTTAATATATTAGGAATATGTGAAACCAGATGTAGAGGGGCAGGGATCAAGACAGGAGAGGATTGTAAGTTTATTTTTTCTGGAGAAGGAGATTGGCAAAGAGGTGTACCCAGTAAGTTGGAGCGGCAAACATCAAAATCTGTTAAAGTTTATTGGGCTGTGCCAGACAGAGGTTTATTAGTAAAATTAAATGGAAGACCTTTTACAATAAATGTCATTCAAATATATGCTCCAACAAGTGAATGCAGTGAAGAAAGTATAGATGAATTTTATAATGACATGGAGCTTGCTTTGAAAAAATAGTAAAAAAATCAGAAATAAATATTATAATGGGTGATTTCAACGCAAAAGTGGGAAATCAAGGCGATGGATGCAGTGTAGGCAACCATGGTTTGGGAGAGCGAAACGAAAGAGGATACAGACTTGTAGAATGGGCAAAAGAACAAGAAATGATTGTAGGAAACACCTGGTTTAAACAACATCCTAGAAGATTATGGACATGGAAGAGTCCAGACAGCAGGATTAAAAATCAGATAGATTACATCCTGATTAGCAGAAGGTTTCGAAATGCGCTAACAGTCGTAAAAACAGTTCCCAATGCAGGCGATTATAACGATCACAGATTAATTACAGGCAGACTGAGGGTAAAGTTAATGAAAGACAAGTATACAACCAGAAACAATAAAAATGATATGTGCAAATTGAAAACTGACCAAAAAAATACAAGATAATTTTAACATAGAAGTAGAGAACAAATTTGACATATTGTCTGATCTAGAGATCCAATTTCAAGATGTGGATGATTAATGGGAAATGTTGAAGAATTCAATCAGTTTAGATGCAGAAAAAACTATTCCAAAATTAACGAAAGTGGGTCGTCAGACATGGATGACTGAAGAAATTTTACAACTAATGGAAACAAGAAGACAGAACAAAAATAATCCTGCCAAATATAAAGAAATTCACAGAAAAGTCAGAACATTATGTAAGGAGGCAAAAGAAGCATGGCTCGAGAAAAAGTGCATAGAAATTGAAACACAACACAACAGTAAAAATACCAAACTAATGCACACAAGAATTCAGGAGCTTACTAATCAAAGAACACATACATCAGCAGGCTCCCTAAAGACAAAAGATGGAAAATTCATAATAGAAAAAGATCAGATTATACATGTATGGTAAGATTATGTGAAAAACCTTTATGGTCATAACAGAGAAGAACAGATTGATATTCAAAATAATAATGAAGGACCATCAATTTTGAAGATGGAGGTTGAGAATGCTCTTAACCATATGAAATCTGGCAAGAGCCACGGTTTAGAAAGCATCACAACAGAAATGAGTAATGCTTTAGAAGAATATGGAATAGATAATGTTACCACACTCCTGAATATCATATATGATACGGGAGATATACCTTATGAATTATGTAATTCTGTATTTATTGCAATCCCAAAGAAATCAGGAGCCTTGGAATGTGATCAACATAGAACAATTAGTATAATGAGTCACATCACGAAGATTTTGCTAAGAATTATCATGCAAAGAGTTAGGAAGAAAATACAACCTGAAATAGGAGAAGAACAATGTGGGTTTGTAGAAGGCAAGGGTACAGTAAATGCTGTGTACATACTGAGAACAGTAATTGAACGTTCTATAGAAGTAAACAAAGATCTACACCTCTGCTTTATTGACTAC
The DNA here is from genome assembly GCA_014155875.1 of Cepaea nemoralis. NCBI lineage: Eukaryota > Metazoa > Mollusca > Gastropoda > Stylommatophora > Helicidae > Cepaea > Cepaea nemoralis. The sequence goes on along the minus strand of JACEFZ010008998.1, from coordinate 155,747 downwards.
ACAAAGGCTTTCGATAAAGTGAGACATGTCGACATGATAAGGATGCTTGAAGATCTACAAATTGATGGAAAAGACCTTAGACTTGTAAAAAACATATATTGGAAACAACAAGCTGCTATAAGAATTGATAATAAAGTAGGTCAATACCAGCCTATTAAGAGAGTGTGAGACAGGGATGTGTAATGTATCCAGATCATTTTTCCATGTACATGAACATATTTTCAGAAATATGGAAGATATGGAAGGAATCAACATTGGGGGACGATACATCAATAACATTAGATACGCAGATGATACAGTCTTGATTGCAGGAAATGAACAGGACCTGCACAATTTAGTAGATGCGGTTGCTGCACACAGTGAACAACAGGGATTAGAAGTGAATTTTAAGAAGACACAGATTATGGTCTTCACTAGGAAGGAAGAAATACCACAATGTAATATACAAGTAAATTGGCATATTTTTAAACAAGTGAATCGGTACAACTATCTCGGAACAGTCATAACATCTGATGGGAGATACCTTGAAGAGATTAGAACAAGAATTGCCATGGCGAAGGTAGCCTTTAGCAAGATGAAAAACATACTGACCAATATAAAGATATCCACTGAAACGAGTAAAATAGTGTTGAAGTGCTACATAGAACCTATACTGTTGTTAGGATGTAAGGCGTGGACAATGAGCAGACAAGCTGAAAAACATCTGACATCTGATGGCTGTGGTTTCTGAGGAAAATGCACAGAATACCATGGACAGATAGAAAAACCAATGAACAAGTCCTTCAAGAAACAAATGAAGATCGTAAACTGATTAGAGACATTAGATGTAGACAGTCACAATTTTTGGGCATGTTATGAGAAGACATGAATTGGAGAACTTGGTGACAACTGGCAAGTTCGAAGGGAAGAGACCAAGGGGAAGACCAAGAATTAAATACCTGGATGGCATGGCCACGTTGTATGGTCGAGTCAAAAACACGGAGCTGATCCACGACTCTGGTGATCGAGTGAGATGGCAGAACATGACCGCCTACGCTTATCGGCTTGTCACATAATTAATGCTTGCTTGCTTGTGTTCGTTGGCTTGAGCTCCAACGCGAAGTCCTGTATGTCGGATGAAGGCATCCTGTTGTCCAACACCAGTGTGATGTCACGCAGGACCTGAGGTTTGCGTGGGTATCCGTTGTCCTATGTCTGGCTTATTGGTGTGCAGACTGGTGGTTCCTTGCCCTACAGGCAGACACTCTCCGACTTCGGAGGAATCGGCGATCCTACTGACTTTAGCCAGGACCCCGAAGGGACCTGTTGCCCAGGACGCTCGACGAGGACGCGTCAAAAGGTCTTGGCCAGTATATAACCCGGCCCTGGCGCCTTTAAAACACCTCTGCGTCCCACATAATGAATGAATAAATGAATATTCTCTTTCCAACTGTCCAATGTAGTTTCATAGAGAATGATCTTTTCAGTGTCATAATATTTGCCACACTCTTAGATATATCTCTCAAACAGTATGAATGATCTTTACTTTGTCAGAGGTAATCATTCTTGTCGAGTTCGATCTGCATAAATATTTACATGGTCTTCTTCTTCTTAAGCATTCCGAGCCATTGAGGTTCTTTGCTGCAGATACAAGCCGTCTCCATTCATCTCTCTGGTGGACCTTCTCGTGCCAGTTGTTGATTCCAAGTGCTTGTAGGTCTGTATGTGTATTATCTCTCCACCATCTTCTTAGTCTACCTCGGGGTATACGGTCATTTATTTCCTGAGTGTAAGCGAGTTTTGTTTCCCTATTATCTTCCATTCTTTCTATATGCCCCAGTCATTGCTGTATATTAATCTTCATGATACCAGTGATTAGCGGGGAATTAAACAGATCATAAATGTCTTTGTTGCTTATTCTTTTCCACTCTCCACTATATGTATGCCTAATGGTAAAATATTTACATGTATCATTGATACAATTCTCTGCTTGATTTGTTAAAGGGGACAGTGGATGATCAGTAGCAGTCTGACGTGTGACGAACGCATCCTTCGCCTGTAAATGTACAATGTTGGTTATCATGCCAATAAAAGAATAAAATAGTGAGAACACGATGCAACGATGTTTTGTGAAATTATTTTCTATTAATCGGTATACAACATACAAACAGTGAATGTAAGATTCTACCGGTGAAGTTGTCAGCTTCAACTACCTGGCTTCGGTTGTTAGATATTTAAGGAGAAGGAACTTCAGTAAATTGTGTCTTTGTCCGTCACTTAATGTTTGCCTGGGAGTGATTGCATACGTCATTTATTTTTGTGGTGGGTGGGCTGGCGATATTGATAGCGAACAATGCTGGTAATGTCATCAGCAAAGTCGGACTTGATTTCGAAGCCTGGGTTCATTGCTTGTCAAAGTGATTGAAAACTGGTCACCTATTCCTCCGTGTTATCAGAAATACAAAATTTATTGGTGCTCTGACATCACAGACCCACACAAAAAACTGCTTCGGGACATTAAATAAGACATATGTATATGTAAGTAGTATGTCAGGGTGTAACTACTTCGAAAATCTGGAGCCGCTCCAGATTTGTGACATCATTTTTTTACTATGTGAAGGGTATAGCTCCAGATCGATGACGTAAAATACCGACTCCAGAACGGACCTCATTTTTGAAACATTGGCGGGAATTTACTTTTGGCTACTCCCAGTGTCACTTCCGGTTGACTTCAGGTTGACTACTTCCGGTCCCTGGGTACCCCTACCGCCAGACCCGCCCACAGGTGCCCTTGCCGGCCGCCTCGGCTTCCCCCGACTGCCCGCGAGACCATTCAAAGACAGCGAGGCAAGCCCCGGGCATGTGGAATACTCATATGGATAAGTAGACGAAATAGGCACCGGGCACCCAGGATCGAGTCCCAGTGTATGAGTGTATAGGTGTGTGTGTGTGTGTGTGTGTGTGTGTGTGTGTGTGTGTGTGTGTGTGTGTGTGTGTAGAAGTAGGCCGATGTGAGGGCGCAAGAGAATAGGCCCATGTCCGGGATATTAGTCTTTGCCCCACAAAGGGGCCACGAACCCATTCCTACTGAGAAGAAATAGAGAGTGGTGAGCCACAAGGTCCTGATCCTGATCAAAGGCAGTATAAACTACACTTTCATCTAGCCAGAAGATCGCTTGGGCATATTCAGCTTTAGGATAAAAGACTGAAGCCAGATTACGGCTATTAATTCTATATATGGGTTATATATTATATATAAACACGTAATAACATATAGAAAGTGATTAATTCTAGAGAAAATATTACTAGAGACCTGTCTCAATAGTATACATTTAAGTAAATTAACATAATCAGTGGAGTATGCAAATTATTCATTAAAATAATATTTTTTTTAGAAATAACCCCAGTTATTTCCCTTCCGTATTTTGGAAATAGTTGTGTCCCTTGATGTCTGCAGTAACAACTGGTATTTCCGACAGGTAAAGGTCACGCGCTGACCCCCAGCTCACACACGTGAGAAATACGACAATAGCCAGCGGCTGATAAACGGGGTGATAAATGTGACATTAATTACACTCGGACACGCTAGCCGTGTTCTGGTCAGTAGAAGTAAGGCCGCGTAGTGGAATTTGGCATGAAGAGTTTGTAAAGGAACGTATAACTACAAGGCGAGCCAGAAATATATAGCAGGTGTGTGCGTGTATGCGGGCAGACGTGTTGTGAATTGTCTATATAATTGCAATTAAAAGACTCACTCTCTCTCGCTCGCTCTGTCGCTCTCTCTCTCTCTCTCTCTCGCTCTTTCCCTCTCTATCCCTCTCTGTCTCTCTCTATGTCTCGCTCTCACTCTCTCTCCCTATCTCTATCTCTCTCCCGCTCTCGCCCACTCTATCTCTCTCTGTCTCTCTCTCATCACTCTCCCCTCTCTCTCTATCTCTCCCTCTCTCTCTCCCTCTCTCTCTTTTTGTCTCTCTCTCTCGCTCTTTCCCTCTCTCCCTCTCTCTCCATCTATAATTGTTCATTATAATTGTTTAACTATAATTGTTCACTATATATGTGTGTGCGTGTGGGAGCGAGAGAGAGACAGAGAGAGAGAGAGAGAGAGAGAGAGAGAGAGAGAGAGAGAGACGCACAGAGAGAGAGAGAACGTGGGTGTCAGAGAGAGGGAGAGAGTGAATGTGTGTGTGTGCACGTGCATGCGTGTGTGTGGAGAGAGTGATTGAGCGAGAAATGGTGGGGGAATGTGTCAATGCATGCATTCGTACGTGTATGTGTGAGAGTGAGTAAGGGAGTGTGTGCGTGCGTGCAAGCGTTCATGCGTACGTGTATGTGTGAGAGAGTGTGATTGAGAGAGTGAGTGTGTGTGTGTGTGAAGGATTGTGTGTGAGAGAGTGAGACAGTGGGAGAGTTATGTGTTAGTGTGTGTGTGAGCGCGCGCATGTGTGTGAGTGTGTGTATATGAAAGAATACACAGAGAGAGAGAGAGAGAGAGAGAGAGAGAGAGAGAGAGAGAGAGAGAGAGAGCTGAGCAGATGCATGTCGTGTAACACGAATGTTATGTAACACGTGAATCCATATGTTTGTGTATTCTCATCTGTCATATTATCAGTTAAATACCATTTGATGTTATCATGCATAATATAAACTCATGTTCATTCTTGTAGTTTGAGTGAGAGAGTCAGTGAGTGTGAATGAGAGACAGAATGAATGTGCGGGAGAGTGAATGAGTGAGCATGAGAGTGAATGAGTGAGAATGAGGGTGAATGAGTGAGCGTGAGAGTGAATGAGTGAGCGTGAAAGTGAATGAGTGAGCGCGAGAGTGAATGGGTGAGCGTGAGAGTGAATGAGTGAGCGTGAGAGTGAATGAGTGAGTGTGAGAGTGAATGAGTGAGCGTGAGAGTGAATGAGTGAGCTTGAGAGAGAGAGAGAGTGTGTGTGTGTGTGTGGTGTGTGTGTGTGTTTGTGTGTGTGTGTGTGTGTGTGTGTGTGTGTGTGTGTGTGTGTGTGTGTGTGTGTGTGTGTGTGTGTGGGAGCATCACTATTTTTACGTCACATACTTTTTATGTACACATTTTTCTCCATGTTTAACATTTTTATGAGACTGCTCATGACAAGTGTCAGTGTATGTGTGTGAGTAAAGTGTGGGAGTTTGTTCATACTAGTTTCAATGCTAACTTGAGACATTTTGTATGTGTCTAGATGTGAAGAGGTGTGAGTGTGTGTGGAGGATGTGTGTGAGTGTGGGGATGTGTGGGTGGGGGTATGAGTTAGGATGGGTTGGGGTGTGTTGGTTTTGGTGGGTAGTGATATTTGTGGGTGTTGGTGGGATGTTTGGATGGATGTGTGGTGGTGAAAGTAGGAGTGTGGGAATGGGTGTGGGGGATGTGTATATGGGTGGAGGATATGTGTATGGGATGGATGCGGGGGATATGTGCTTATGTGGGTGGAGATGTGTGGATGGTTTGAGGAAGTATGTGTGGGTGGCGGGGTTGTGTGGGTAGGGGATTGTGTTGGGTGGATTGGGGATGCAAGGGCGGGTGGGGAGAAGTGTATGGTGTGTGGGTGTGAGATACGTGTGCGGTGTGTTGTGCGGGATGTGTGCATGATGTGTGGGATTAGGGTATGTTTGTGGTGGTATGGGTGAGGATATGTGTGTGAGTGGAGGATAGTGGGTGGTGTGGGGGATGTGTGTGATGAGTGCGGGGAATGTGTGTATGGGTGGGGTATATGTGGGGGTGAGTAGGGGATGTGTGGTGATTGGGGGAAGTATGTGCTGGTGTGTGGGTGGGAAATGTGTGCGTGGATGGGGAATGAGTGGGTGAGGGTATGTGAGTGGCTTAGGGATGTGTAGGTCGGTGAGGGAGTTGTATGTGTCGGGATGGGATGTGTGAGTGGGTGGAGGATGTGTGTGGGTAGGGGTATTGTTTGGTGTAGGAGATGTTTGGTGATGGGTGGGTGGGTGGGTGGGGGTGTGAGTGCGTAGAGGAGGATGTATGCGTGAGTGAGTGTATGTTGGTGGACGGGTAGGGAATGCGTGTGTGGGTGGGGAGTGGTGTGTGGTGTGTTGGTTGGGGATATTGTGTGGGTGAGTTATGTGTGTGTTTTGTGGTGTGTGAGTGGGGATATGTGGGGTGGATGGGTAAGGGTATCTGTGTGGGTGTGGGTGGGAATATTGTGTGGTATCTGGGTGGGGGATATGTGTGTGGTGTGTAAGTGGGGATGTGTTGGTGAGGGATATGTGTGTGTGTGGTGCGTGGGTTGGGAATATTGCGTGGTAGGGGGTGTATGTGATGTGCGGGTGGGGGATTGGGATAAGCAAGTGTGGGTGGGTGGAAGTTGTATGTGTGGGTGGTGGGGTGTGTGTGAGTGGTTTGGGGATTTTTTGGTGGTTAGGGAGATGTGTGTGTGTGTGTGTGGGGGGGGGGGGGGTAGCGACATGTCAGTTGGTGGGGATGTGTGTGTATGGTTTGGGGATGTGTGAGTCGATGTGCGATGTGTGGGTTGGTAGGGTATTGTGTTCGTGGGTGGGGAATATGTGGTCGATGGAGATGTGGCTGGGAGATGGGTGGTTTGAGGTGTGGGTGGGGAGAGGATGTGTGGGTTAGGATGTGGATGGGCGTAGGATGTGTGGGTTAGTGGGGGAATGTTTGTGGGTAGCGAGTGTGTTTTTGGTTGGGGGATCAGATGAGGGTAGCGTGTTAGGGTGGAGGATGTGCGCGAGGGGGATGGGTCGGTTGGTGGGGTATGTATGTGTCCCTGGTGTGCGTGTGTGTTGGTAGGTGGGTGTGTGTGTGGGGGTGGGGTGATGTATGGATAAGTGGGAGATGGGCCTCCTAACATGGTAATAAGCCTTGTTTATGTTTACAACATTCATTTCACAATGTTTATTTTTCTTCCTATGTAAATGTATAATGCTCTTGATGAACGAAAGACGAGTGATTGGAAGGGCCGAATGTAAGACGGGCCTGCGCGCCCAAATTGTGACCCTAATAAAGTTGATTTGTCTCTGTCTCTCTCGTCACTCTCCCTCTCTCTCTCTCTCTCTGTTTCTCTCTCTCTCTCGCTCTTTCCCTCCATCTCTCTCCCTCTCTGTCTCTCTCTGTCTCTGTCTCTCTCTCACTCTCCCTCTCTCTCTCTCTCTCGTCACTCTCCCTCTCTTTTACTCTCTCTCTCTCCCTCTCTTTTTCTCTCTCCCTCTTTGTCTCTCAATGTCTGGGTCTCTCTCACTCTCTCTCTCGCTCCCTCTCTCTCCCTCTCTCTCCCACTCCCTCTCTCTCCCTCTCCGTCTCTCTCTGTCTCTCTCTCGTCACTCTCCCTCTCTCTCTCGCTCCCTCTCTCGCCCTCTCTGTCTCTCTCTCTCTCTCTGTCTCTCTCTATGTCGCTGTCGCTATAACTTTCTCTCTCTCGCTCCCTCTCTCTCTCTCTGTCTATCCCACTATCTCTCTCGCTCGCTCTGTCTCTCTCTCGCTCTTTCCCTCCCTCTCTCTCCCTCTCTGTCTCTCTCTGTCTCTGTCTCTCTCGCACTCTCTCTCGGTCCCTCTCTCTTGCTCCCTCTCTCTCCCTCTGTCTCTCTCTGTCTCTCTCTCGTCACTCTCCCTCTCTCTCTCCCTCTCTGTCTCTCGCTCTCTGTCACTGTCTCTCTCTGTCTCTCTCTCGTCTCTCTCTCTCCCGTCTCTCTCTCCCCTCTCTCTCTCTCGATCGCTCTGTCTCTCTCTCGCTCTTTCCCTCCCCCCTCCCTCTCTCTCTCTTTCCCTCTCTGTCTCTCTCGTCGCTCTCCCTGTCTCTAGACCACTCTGTCTCTCTCTCGCTCTTTCCCGCATTCCCTCTCTCTCTCTCCCTCTCTGTGTGTGTGTGTCTCTCTCTCTCTCTCTCTCTCTCTCTCTCTCTCTCTCTCTGTCTCATTTCCTTTTACATATTGCAGTCAAGCTTTAATGCTGACTGGCTATGAGATATTAAAGATGGCGTCGCATGGGTGTGATGGGGTTACAGTACTGTTCCACCGAATGGGGGAGTGGCTGTGGAGTGGGTGTAGGACAGGTTGCCGTTAGTAAAAATGTAGGTGGGTCAAGTGGCGTCGTGGCTGAGTGGTTGAGACAGGGAGTGGAAAACTGATTAGCGAGGAGGTCACCGTGGCTGAATGATCCTATCACAAGTTGTAATGGGAAAACCATACCACGTGCTCACTGGCAGCCGACCGCGGTAAATCCTTTCTTTCTCTTTGGTGTTTCCGACACGCTATGCTAGTATATATCTGAACTACGACACGTGGCGCAATCAAGTAGCCGTAGCATCATCATCTTGTGCTATCAACACCATCAACATGTGCCATATCGGTAAGCGAAGGGACCTGTTGCCCAGAACGCACGACTAGGACATTTTAGTAGGTCTTGGCCAGTATAGAACCTGGCCCTGGTGCCTTGGAAACACCTCTGCGCCCCCATCGACATTTAAAAGATGTGACACAGGTGTGCAAGTCCATGCAATTAGCACAAAGTTATCCAGTCACCAGTGGAACGACGATTGGTTTTGAATTAATAAAAGTGCTCTTTTTACGAGGATCGGAGCTTGGTAAGCTTGTACGAGTATAATTGTATTAGCTCTAGAGTTGCCACAGTTATCTAAGTAGGATCGTGCAATCTAAGAAACCTCGACTGATTTAATGAGCCATTCTCAGTTTGATCATGAGAATGTGAACTTAAGACATGCATGACGTAATCTTTGAGTCAAGCTTATGACTGCTAGCAGGTATCTATCGCATCGAGTGGGACAATTCACATACACGCTGGCCAGGGAGAGACACTGGCGCAAACAAACCAGAACAATTTATTACCTGATATTTGTGCAGAATAGAAGAACTAAAGTCTTATGACAACATCAGGGAAAGAACTAGATATATTCCAGCAAATCATGATATGAAGAAAAGACGCCGCAGCTGGATGGGATGTATATTCAGAAAACCAGATCATGCTGTAACTGGACTGTCCTTTTTCTGGAACCCACCACAGAGGGGGAACTAAACACACAGTACAGAGAATTAGAGACGCGGATGAATGAGAGGAACATTTACAGAACTGCAAGAAATAGCAAAAGATAGGACGGCTTGGTTGAAGACCTATGCTCCAATGGTGGATAAAGGACAAGAGAAGACTTGTAGCAACAATGAGAATATGTAGAGCTTCTTAAAAAAAAAAAACCACGTAGTTACGGGTCTGTGGTGCGATATCACATTATTAAATTCGTTTGTCCGGTTCGCGCGCGCTGACATGCAACGCTGTGTGCGCCGAAAGGTAACCAACCACTCGTACATTTGTGAACTTTTTAGGCCATTCCCAGAAGAACTGCAAGACTGGGACGACCTGCGACGACAGCGAGGCAAGCCCCGGGCATGTCGTCTTGTTCCAAAAATCAGTTTAATATCGTAGTGGCCGAATCGGCCACGTATCAGATATTAAGCTGATAAGAACAGATTTTTTTGTTGTTGTAAATTAATGTTTTTTTAATTTAATCAAAACTCCTGTCATTGACAAAATGAACTAGCTAGACATAAAGGAATTAATTTTACTGACAATGTACCTTTCTAGATAAAATTACGCAATAAACAGCCAAGTTTCTTCACAAACAACAAACCACGGTCTGCATCTTCAAATGAAAACCCACACACGATGAATCTCTTCATCAACATTGCAAGGTATGAGCTAGCATTGCTCTCTCAACAGATGAATCTTCTCTATCAGTGGGTTGTTCAAAACTTGCTGCTTACGGGCCTGAAACTCTATCTCTGTTTGCTGTGAATACAAAAATACAATCAGAGCGCCCCATCAGCTGCGATAATTTACTCTGCTCGTGGTTATTATGCTCAGATATTATCGAATACCCCTGTTCAGTTCGCAACGAAACGTTATAAAGTCCCCATATCCCAGCCTTGTCGACCAATCAGAGTGCCCAAGGCGCCATGTTGTCGTCTGTTACAACTGTTTAGCAGAGTCGTTAGTCAATCAATCATGTGCCATGCCGGAAAGCGTGGGCGGTCATGATTCGCCATTTCACTCGATCACCAGAGTCGTGGATCAGCTCAGTGTTCCTGTCTCGTCCATGCCATGTGGCCAAGCCATCCAGGTATTTTCCTCTCGGTCTTCCTCTTGGTCTGTTCCCTTCGATCTTGCCAGCTGTCACTAAATCGTTAGTATCGTGTTGAAATTATTTCTTTTTTTTTTTCAAATAAAAATTTACCGTTAAAGCCTATAATTGTCATATTTTATTTTATATGGTATATGTCGTCCCTGGGGTGAGGGGAATCAACATCGACATCCTTTTACCCCCACATCACTATCTTGAGGATCTTCTTGATTTATGTCTACAAAACCCCGTTGATCTCTGGATCTCTCTCTCTCTCTCTCTCTCTCTCTCTCTCTCTCTCTCTCTCTCTCTCTCTCTCTTTCTCTCTCTCTCTCTGTCTCTCTCTCTCTCTCTCTATCTCTATCTCTTTCTCTATCTATCTATCTATCTTTCTGTCACTACTGTATCAAGCCCCCTCTCATATTTTCCCAAAAACACACTAAACAACACTGGCTCTACCAAAACAACAATTTAGTTTAATAGAGAAAAGTGTCGTGTATGTGCGAAGTGTATGAGTAGAATGTCTGTTGTATAATCTAGCGTGTATGCAAAATCAGACCGAACAGCCAAGGAGCACAGTCTGCTTCATCATCGTACTGGCCACACCACATCCCCATATCAGGGACAGAAAACCTCACCCAAGTGATGTGTCTCTCAGGCCAAGTGTCGACTTTTTCAGATAGCTCGTGACCACTCCGGATGCTTGGTCTTCGATAGTGGAAACAGTCCAATATTGAACTTCGATCCAGCACACACAGTGTAACTACTCTGTTCATTAAATGTTCTGTGATTAGAGAATCCTACAAATATCGTTAATGTCCCTTTGGAAAAACCTAAATGTTCGTATGTCACTTGTTGTAAGATTTTCCCAATATTAACACACAATGTTACTGTTCCAAGTAGTTATATCTATTAGTGTTCCTGGTACAGGTGTTATTTACAGTGTCCCGAATTTTCTGTGATGTAACTATCACTTAAGAAAACACACGTATAATCATCATGTCCTGCTCAGCAGAGGCCAGGTTCCTGCAGACCATCTGGGTTATGGGCCCAGCGCAAAAGCCTCTCAGTAAACTCTGCCTTCAATACTTGAGCCATCATTTTCTATGACTTTGTTGCTAGCTTCTTGGTAGAATAACGTGGAACAATTGAGTGGAACCATATAGTTATTCCTGTTGTAGATGGAGATTATGAAATCACAGACTGGATCGATGCCCGCCGATATACATCAACAATTGACACTATAGTCTCTCTCTATAGAAACAACTAGGAATACTGCACCGGTCCATAGCGCTTCACAACTTTTAGTCGACTAACCCAAAATTGTTTATCTCAACCGTTTTTTATTCTGGGTATAAATGACGTCACAGAACTGTCTAGACGCTAGACAGTCTAGAATCTATTTGTCTCCCTCTTTTTTAGACTGGGTGGAAACAACACGTCGTCTATTTTGCTTTCATCTGGGAACCTGTTTCCCGTACAACTAAAAGTCTTGCCCGCCTGTGAACCAGAGAATAATTTCCCCACAACACAAGATCTATCCGACTTCTGCCCAGACATTCCGTCTATCACATCAAAGGATGGCTACCGCCTTGCAGACTGATGGCGCTATAGTCCCTTCTCGAGCAACAAACATATTAAAGCATGCCGACTGTGTGTAGGCATTTGGAGCGACTTTCTGTCATCGATCGAAACCTTCAAGTTGTTAATGTGACAATAATCATGTGTGTGGAAAATCTAAAATCAAACAAAGGTAAAAAGCGAAAATGTGAAGACGTTGCTTGTCGTGAATTCAACGACGAATGGACGGAGACATTTATGTTTATGATTAGCCGTAGTGGTAAACATGTTTGCTTAATTTGCATATTATGTGTTTGCTACAAAAACATTTAATCTCGAACGACACTTTACGATCACACATTCAGACATAAATGCTCAATATCCGATCAATTCGGAGTTAAGAAAAGATTTCATAGCTAAAAAAGAAAGTTTTCTGACCAGGCAGCAGTCATCTTTCACCAAGGCTAACGAACAGAGCAAGAGTGCTGTTGTTGCGTCGTACGAAGTCGCTCTTCTGTTGGCTCGCAAAAAAAAACGCCGTTCACCGATGCAGTAGAAATAATCAAGCCTTCCTTTTAAATTGCTTCTAGAATGCTTGGCAATAAAAAGTGTGAAACAAAATTTGATCAGATTCCTTTGTCTAATAATACTATGGCCAGTCGAGTTGAAGAATTAGCCAACGATGTTCGTCAAGTAGCAGCACATATAAAAATTGTAAGTTTGTTTCATTATCAATGGATGAATCCACTGACATTTCTGACACAGCTCAGGTAGCAGTTTTTGTTCGAGCAATAAACGATAATTTTGAAGTCACTGAAGAACTTCTAGGACTTGAATCAATGCATGCAACTACCAAAGGGACTGATCTGTTTGAAACTCTGAAGTTGTGTGTAGAGAAAAACAACATAGAATGGACCAAATTGGACAGTGTATGCACCGACGGTGCTCCGGCTTTGACGGGTAAAATGTCTGGATGTCTAGCATTATTGGAACAGTTTCTTGGCCGCACCATATTAAAATATCATTGTATCATTCACCAAGAAGCTCTGTGTGGAAAGACATTAAATCTGAAACATGTCATCGATATTGTTCTGAGATGTGTGAACAAAATTCAGAAGTAAGCCGCTGAACAGGCGTGAGTAAGGTGGAGAAAGGAATGTTTCGTGTGGAATGGCTATTGTCGCTTCAGAGGTCACAGATTGTCAGAATTGTATGGATATTTTGCACTGGCCATGCGGGGGTGCGGAGAAATGAACAGGCTGATAGGCTAGCAGGGAATGCACCTCTTGGTGGTAGATTGCCCATGGACAAGGGGGAGGTGGTCGTGCGCTTGTGGGTCCAGGTGGAGAAGGCGGGGGAACAGATTGAGAACCCATATGTGGAAAGAATGAAATTGCAGGGGATCGGCAGGGGTTCTGGAAGAATCTCAAAAGTGAGAGGGAAACCCAGGAGAACTTTTAATCAGATTGTGGTGGGAGCGATTAGCAGCATGACTCTTTGCTGGCTGTTGAATGAGGGGACGGAGCACGTATTGGAATGTCCTGAGTGCAGTGATGTTGGTTCTTAACTCAACTCAACGCAGGCGTGAGTTCAGACAGTTTCTATCAGACCTGAACTAGGAATATGGTGAGCTACTGTTACACTGTGATGTCAGATGGCTATCTAAAGAGAAAGTTCTGTCACGTTTCTGGGCACTTAAAAAATAGTGTCTATCTGTTTCTGTCTGAAATAAATGAATTGCCTACAGAACGGGAATGTTTGCTGAACGGTGACTGGCTTAATGACCTGGCATTTTTGGTGGACATCACGTCTCATTTAAACTCTTTAAATGCGAGGATCCAGGGGGAAAAAACTGTTCACAAATTTGTGTGATGACATTTCTTCATTTAAAATGAGACTACGACTGTTTATCGGACAGCTGACTGAAGGGACTGTAGAGGCGCTTCCAACTCTGAAGACGCTTGTGGTGGAAAAGAAATGTCACTTGTTACAGTACAAAGTAAAAGTTGAAAGTCTTCTGGATATCTTTCAGTCGAGATTTCAAGAGTTCACAATAGAGGAGGATAATTCTGCCCTCTTCATAAATCCGTACGTATTTCCTGAAGCCAAGATCCGTCAACTACAGCAAAACCTTTAGCACAAAGTAATTGATTTGAAATGCAATTTTGCACTGAAATGTAAATTTCTAGAGCTGCCTGCTTCACCTTCAGCTGATCATGTGATTTCATTCTGGCGCCTATTGCCAGTCGAAAAATTTGAACACGTGCGTTCATTCGCCTCTGACATACATTTGTCGTTTTGGTTTGACTTACAGATGCAAGCAGTCATTTTCCGCAATGATCGTTATTTTAAAAAAAAAATGCAACGTTACAGACTCACCGACAGTAACCTAGCTGCGCTTATGACTTTGGGCACGACAGATTTGTGCCCAGACATTGATAAACTGGCATCTGAACTGAAGTAACTGGTTATGAAGAACAGTTACAACTGTAAATTAATTACATTAATAGCGATTTTCGAAACTGATTAAACATTTATTGTTAAATGAACTTTTGATTTTAAACCAAAACATGACCGCAGTGTAGTACTGCCATTGACTGCCATTCAAGTTTTAGACTTTTGTTGACGAAAGTTAAGAAAAGTAAGAATGATATTGCAAGACTTTTATAATTTTATAACATTGTGGCCCGCTTAACTACCGAAAATAGCAGATGTGGCCCTCTGCTTGAAAAGCTTGGGAACCACTGGTCTAGGCTTATTACTTTACCATCAGTACTTGAAGCTATGAAGTCTTTGCTTCAGTTATTAGCGATACCATTCAAAGACATTGAATGTTATTTTATAAACAAGTTTACTGGGTCTGCCAGCCGAAAGGATATTAAAAGACAGATCAGGAAGACCCTGCGAAAGGTGTAATAGAAGGAAGAATCCTTAAACGAAAAAATGACATTATTTTTTTTTATTATTATTATTTTTAAACGTTTATTTCATATAAAGCAATGTATATTTACAAGGTGTAATGTGTGTTTCTTTTGTTTGTGTATATTACAGAGCATTGCTGTTTGTTAGTGTTAGGTGTCACATGTGTGAATAAAACAAATACATACATATATACAGTTATGATAATATAACATTTATGGCATTGTGCATGTAAACACACATGCCTTGCATATGATTCATTTCCACTTACACAAGCGGAATGTATGTAACACCTGTCCATCTATCCCTCTCCTCTCTCTCTCTCTCTCTCTCTCTCACAGATTTTATCTTGATCTATCTCATGCTTTCTGGAGACAGCAGTACATTGAATGCCGTGAGCTTGGGCAATAAACTTTAAATTATCATTCCCATTAAAATGTGGCTTCTTTGTAATTTCTGGGTCACTTAGCTACCGAGGTGAAGGTTCATATTGTTGGTATTGTTGGCCTGATGTCAAATTACAGGATGACGCTCTAGTGTCTAGTAAATGTCCATGACCCCTTTTGTTTGGGGGACAAGAATCAGGGATTTATAACTAGCAATTAGAGACCATGGCCTGTCCCCAGAGAGGTAATTGGTTCAAAGCTATGATAGTGACTGGGTTTCAGATACAAAGGGAAAAACTTAAAATCTGACCACTACAAGCCACTTTAGCTTAGGGTACTTAAAGGGGTTATTTAATTTTTTTTTATACATGGTGGTGCATATTTTTTTTCTTTTCAAAAATACAATTACCATATAACATCATTTTAATACTTGAGATATCGCCTTGGTTTAAAGGCTGCTACATGCACGAACACACACAAACACACATGCGCGTTCATTAGGAATGCTTATTCCCCCCCCCCCCTCTTTTTATGTACAAAAACAGTGTCTTTTTACATTTGCGAATACAGCGTATACATTCATGTACATGTGACGTTATATTCTTGGCATGGTGTAGTAATCATTTGCTCCCATGCATACCAAACCATTTAATTGGAACTTTCACACTGCAGGCAACCTCATGCAAGCTTAGTTTCCTGTAAACAAGTTCAATAGTATTACTGAATCACAATCACTCCCTTAATCACAAGTGCAAAGGATTTGTTTGTGGCGGGCTGGGTTGAGACC
>JACEFZ010008998.1:0-137500 GCA_014155875.1 Cepaea nemoralis | reverse complement strand
TTTGTCATTGCTTTCTGAATGACCGCCCCCCCCCCCATACCATTTTTTAAAAAAAATCAACGCAAAGCAGTCTGCTGCCAAATCGCCCACAGCTGTGTTTTGAACGCGGGTATGCGGGGTTACGAACTGCGTCCATTACCTCTTTGCCAATGAGCTGGCTTTAATAATGTGGTTGATTAATAATAATTACTCAATTAATATAACTCAGAATAATATTTTTGTATATGCAGACTATCAATCTCCGTGGTGAAGGCGTTACAGACACGATTCGTAATCCTGTATACCCGGGTTCAAAACACAGCGATGCTGTTTTTTTTTCGAAAAAGGTATGAGTGCCAGTCATTCAGAAAGCAATGGCAAACTACTGACTATAAGATTTGCCTAGGAGTCACGAACAGCCAAAGATGCTGCGGTTGACTGCTACGTCCAGTGAAGGACATGCAACTAAAAAATATGCAGACTAAATAACTCATGGTTTTGTTATTTACTTTTTCTTAAGTGCATGATTTGGCATTTTATAAAAGTTGAAAGCCACCATACATCCTAAGGCTTATTACATTATTCACAATTTTTATTCTTGCATGACAGTTGTGGTGCATATTTTTGCATTTGCAAAACTGTGCCATATTATTAAAATGGCTTTAGGAGGGAGGAGGAGGAAGAATGAGAAGGGGTAGGCGGAGGAGGGGTTGGAGTGGAGGAAGAGGCAGGAGGAAGAGGGAGTTTATGGTTTTCATTTGAATTTTGGGTTCTAACGGTGGCTCTCAGAATAACAACCTGAGTTATCTCCCTTAGCGAGAAAAAACCAAAAGCAGTTATCTGCCCTTAGCGTATGTGTTTTGTGGTCACACTTTTCCAAATGGAATTTTGACCATTTCCCAATATGTCAATGTTAAATAATAAACTGACATACAAAAATTAATATCTCAGCTTATAATTGACCTACAGACTTGAATAAGGTACCGTTGGATTTTTTTTTTGTTTTTTTTCAAGAGGTATCCAACTATGCAGCTTATATAATTAAAAAGCAAATTAGAAAATGTTACTATACATTGGCACCTTGCCGTCTTGACAGACGATAGTGTGTGCTCTAAAAAAGGCATAATAACTTTTAACTATGGCGGTAGCGAGTGTGACTGATAAGGCCAATTTGCGCTGTAAATGTCCGTTCACAGTGGGTGCATGTGAACACGTGGTCATTTCCACCATCATGCACCATCTTACGTCTCAAACGCTTGGTGTGTGACTTTTCTGCAATAATTTTCTCCTCTGACTTTATTCCATTTCTGATATTTGCTCTCCATGCAACACGTTCAGCGGCGACTTGCTCCCAATGTGCATTATCAATGCCTGTATCAATCATGTCCCGCTTACACACATCTTTGTATCGTAGTAGAGGCCGACCCTGAGATCTCTTACCCATATGTAATTCACCAAAAAAGATATCCTTTGGTATTCTACCATCATCCATCCTCCTAAGATGTCCTATCCATCTAAGTCTACGAAGACTGAGCATGGAATAAACTGTCACACAACCTGATCTTTCCAATACTTCAGTATTTGTGATTTTGTCTTGCCACTTAATACCAAGAATTCTTCGCAGACACCGCATATGAAAGCTGTTTAAATTGTTCTCTTGGTGTGAGTAAGTTGTCCAGGTTTCACTGCCATAGAGAAGAGTACTAAGGACACAGGCTTGATAGACAAGGACTTTTGTTTTGGCAGTAAGCTTCCTGTTCTCCCAGACTCTTTTTCTTAACCTGTTCATTGTTGTTGCTGCCTTACCAATCCGGATGTTGATTTCCTGATCTAGGGATAATTTGCTATTTACCACTGATCCTAGATATGTAAAATGGTCTACTATCTCTAGTTCGGCGTCGTCAATAAAGATTGATGGTACCCCATGTGCACCTTGTGACATAATCTGTGTCTTCTTTTTGCTAATTGTTAAACCAAACTCAGAACAAGCATTGGAGAATGCAGATAGTAGACATTGCAATTCTTCCTCAGAGTGGGTCGTAACTGCAGCATCATCTGCAAAAAGCAACTCTCTGATCAGTACCCTCCTAATTTTGGTCTTAGCCTTCAATCTCTGAGCATTGTAGAGGCCGCCATCTGAGCGTGAGTGAATGTATATACCACCATCCTGATCACGAAATGCATATTTCAGTAGAAGTGAAAAGTATATTCCAAAGAGGGTGGGAGCTAGTACACAACCTTGCTTAACTCCACTCTTGATTTCAAATTCTTCAGAAGTTGCACCATCAAACTTGATTATACCCTTCATGCCTGTGTGGAACGATTCCACAATGGACAGAAGAGTTGGTGGGCAGCCAATCTTCTTTAGTGCCTTGAACAGACCCTCACGACTGACCAAATCAAATGCCTTTGTGAGGTCGATGAAGGCAATAAACAGTGGTTGATTCTGTTCACGGCATTTTTCTTGCATTTGTCGCAATGAGAATATCATATCAGTGGTAGACCGGTTCTGTCGAAAGCCACACTGTGATTCGGGGTAGACTTGATCTCCTAGGACTTGAAGTCTGCGCAGAACAATTCTGGCAAATACTTTTCCAACAATACACAGAAGTGAGATACCCCTATAGTTGTTACAGTCGCTCCGATCACCCTTGTTCTTGTACAGCGTTATGATGTTTGAATCTTTGAAATCCTGTGGGACTTGTCCTTCACGCCAGCATAGCTCTATTAGCTGGTGGATCTGTAGAGTGAGTGTGTCTTGCCCACTCCTGATAACCTCTATTGGAATCCCATCCTTACCTGGAGCCTTGCCAGATGCAAGTTCATTTATAGCACACTTAACTTCTGTTATGGTAGGAAGTGTGTCCAGGTGGTCAAGAGTTGGTAGAGCCTCTATGGCGTTAAGGGCATCATCCGCTAGTTTGGTCTCACTTGAGTAAAGCTCCAAATAGTGCTCTACCCATCTGTCCATCTGCTGTTTCTTATCAGTGATGACTTCTCCAGTCAAGGTTTTCAGCGGTGCACTTCTTTTGATCACTGGACCACAGGCTTTCTTTATTCCTTCATACATGCTTCTTATGTCTCCCTTATCACTTGTGATTTGAATGGACTCACATAACTTGATCCAATAATCATTTGCACACTGCCTGGCAGCCTTTTGCACATCCTTCCTAGCTTGCCTTAGCTCACTCAGAGTGTTACGCGTTGGTCTTTCCTTGTTTCTTAAGAGAGCTTTCTTCTTCTTATCAATCAAGGGCTGCAGAGTCTCGCTGTTGGCCGCAAACCAGTCCTGCCTCTTATGATCCACAGTGCCGTAAACCCCTACGGCAGTTTTATAAAGAGTTTCCTTAATTTGACCCCACTTTTCATTTACTGTACAATTTTCTGGTGTATCAGTGAAAGCGTCTTCAAGTTGCTGTTGAAACTGAAAGCACTTTTCAGGATCATGAGTGTTAATAATATTAATCCTGGGACTAGATTTGTGTTTAGCTGTGTAGATTCTCTTTGGTCTCAGTCTAACTCTTGCAACAACCAAAGAATGATCTGTATCACAGTCAGCACTGTGGTAACTACGAGTCAATGATATATGGTTCAGATGTTGTCTCCGTGTGATGATGAAGTCCAGCTGGTGCCAATGGCCGGATCTTGGATGTTTCCATGTGACCTTATGCATCTCTTTTGTTTTAAAAAAAGAGTTTGTAATACATAGGTCATTACTGGTGCAATGCTCCAGCAGCCTTTGCCCATTTTCATTCATGCGACCGATGTTGTATTTTCCAAGGGACACTGGCCATGAACTCGAGTCCTTGCCCACACGAGCATTGAAATCACCGAGCATATAAATGTAGTCAGATTTTGGAACTGCCTTGATCACGGAGTCTAACTCCTCATAGAACAAATCCTTCACATCATCAGAGGAATCGAGTGTCGGTGCATATGCAGTAATAATGGTGGCAAACCCACAAGAGGTTGCCAAGCGCAGGGATAATAGTCTTTCATTTCCTCCTGCTGGAATTTCAATCATTCTCAGTAGCGAATTCTTCACTGCAAAGCCCACACCGTGTTGCCTTTTTTCTGCCTGCCCTCTACCCTTCCAGAAAAAAGTGTAGTTGTTTTCCCTGAGTGACCCTTCCTCAGCGAGGCGAGTCTCCTGCAGGCCAGCAATATCAATGTTAAGACGATTGAGTTCGGCATCAATCACAGCCGTTTTTCTCACATCGTCAATATTGGTCAAGTCAGTGGAAAATCCTGGACACATGGTTCTCACGTTCCAGGTTGCAAGCCGTAGCTTGAGGTTTCTATTTCTACTTTTGTTTGTGCCTGGTGCATTGGTTTTACAGCCTGCGATTCAGATTTTGTCCTAGCCCCAAGCACCCATTGAAGCAGGCAGGCTGTGGCGGATCAGCACCCAATTGGCTGGGGGCTGCCCAGCTTGAGGCGGGCGGTAGCTGATCAGTGACACCTATAGGTGTCTCCCACCGTCAGAGGCAACGCGTGGCGCCCCATGTCTACGCCAACTGACAAGGACTTATAACCCGTAACAGTTGCCTCTCGCTTTGATTCCGAGACCAGTTAAGACCAGGGATGGAGTTATTGCCTCTCCATAGCACAAAGCCTGGGCTAAAATATAGAGATCATGTGTTGCCCATGCAGCATGATCCCTCTCTCGGCCTGCCTAGTTTACTCCAGAGGAAAGGTAACACCCCTACATCTGGAACAAGACAAGCTGCAGAAGCTGCCGAATCAGCAAAGCAATGCTCTAACTGTCCGCCTGTCGGAGCTTCGATCCTAGACCAGTCGCCAACCAAGGCTTAGGGCCTGGTCTGCCCTGCCATGACATTTTGTCTTTAGCTTGCATTTCCTCGCACCAGGGTAAGGCTTGTACCCTCCCAATTGCGCTCTTCCGCCCGAAGCCGTTGGCACAATGTGGGGTGTCGGGTTTGGTAAGCGCCGCCCAACGTTCAGCGCTAACAGAAACCAGGTAGTACCGTCTACTGTTATACGGTAGCTCAGTCATATCTGACTAAGACCTGACTAACAAAATGTTACTAAAGTACCTAGTATTATGTGGTGTGTTGAAGGTGTGTATATTCTATCTAGTCTGGCGGATCTATTGTAAGCCCTATTTTTGTGTGTTGTTGCAATGTTATTAGGGTGTCTGTATCTGAAAGTGTCTGTTAATTGTGTGTGTCTACGGTATTTTTTAGTATATCCAGTTGACGTATTCCATTGCTGTCATTTCTCCTTAATTAAGTCTTGATTCCTGCTCTGCCTCCCCCTACGATATCCAAATCTGAGAGTACAAAACTGAAATCCCCTGCAAGGATAACATTTTGCCCTCTGTATGTTTGTATAAGTAAGGTGTCTAATTCTTGGTAAAAATTTGGTTGATGATTGTAATTAGGTGGTGCATGTATGTTCACTATGGTGTATGCATGTATAGTGTTTTCAACCTGTATTATGGAGATTCGTCCCTGGTTATCAGTGTGTGTTTTAATTATATCCCACCTGTCTGATGTCTGCAGAATAGCTGTTCCTGACCCAATTTTGTGTGTGCCTAAACTAAAGCATGAATGTCTGAGGCCTAGCTGTGTGGTGATATGTTGTGCGAATGTTTTGGAACATATGTTTGTTTCTTGTAGTATTATAAAGTCTGGTTTGTGTTTGTTTATTAGTGTGATAATGTGTTGTAATTTTGTACGTATACCACAAATGTTTAAAGTAATAATAATTAAATCACTAGTCATTGTAATTTAAGTAAAAATCATAAATGAGATATAATAAGTATATCGATTCACACGCAAAGTTGATATCCATGATGGGTACATTTAGGTACTACATTTTCAGTTACCGAACGTTGCCGGCGATGTTTCAAACGGCGATTTACGTTTTCTTGTTATTGTTCCCCGATATTAAGGATATATATTGTACTCGTTATATAGACGTTGCCGCTTGATTTAGTATAAATAATTAAATTGAGCATCCATTCTTACGCGTACTGTGAAATGTTCAAATATTTTAGTCTGTGAGGTCATCCCAAACAGAAATTATTAACATCGTATGCTAAGATGAATCATGTTAAATTTCAATGGCGGGGATATAGCGGTTTTCCGTGTCATAATACAGCGATGATCATTTAATAGTCTTATGGATTATTCGGAGCGACGAGATTATAATGATGCACTTTTGCATTCACGACCCATTCTAGTATTTAGGAGTGGAGGAAGAGGCTGGAGGAAGAGGGAGTTTGAGGTTTTCATTTGAATTTTGCGTTCAAAATAAAAACCTGAGTTATCCCCCTTAGCGAAAAAACAAACAAAGAGCAGTTATCTGCCCTTAGCTTACGTGTTTTGTGGTAACACTTTCCAGAGTGGGATTCTGACCATATACCAATATGCCAATGTTAAATAACAAAGTGACATACAAAAATTAATATCTCAGCTTACAACTGACGTACAGACTTGAATAAGATATCGTTAGATTTGTTTTTTCAAGAGGTATCCAACTATACAGGTTATATAATTAAAAAGCAATTTAGAAAATGTTACTAAAGTACCTAGGTACATTTAGGCGAGCAAGTCTTTAGTAGCAAAAGTTTGTTCGAGAGGATCATCTTGATCCTCGTTCTTATCACATGTGTCGGTGTCTACAAAGAGAGTGTCTGGTATGCTGTATGTGTGGTCTTCATCTTGTACTTGTCTCTCCTCTTGTTGTTCTTGTTCAGTTTTCTTTGTCTTGCCTATAGTGGCTTTGACGTTTTCTTTCTTTGGCAGTGGTAAGTCGTCTGTTTCTGTGTCATAGCTGTGATTTGACTGCAGTAGTCTTCTGTTAGCCCATTTTCTCTTCATTGGTTTGCTGACGATTTGAAAACCGTCAGTCTTCATTCCTTGGATCGATTTCTTGTGTGTTGTTTTCTTCTGTGTTCCAGTCTTCTTGTGTGTTGATTTGACTATTGAAAGTTTGTGTCAGTCCAATCTCTCCCTGTGGAGGAGATTCTCTTTCAACTGGTGGGAACTCTTCTTGGCTTTGTACACTGACTGCTGCTGCTGTTGGTGTCATCGGTTGTCGTCAACATCGTGATCAACACTGTGATTATTGTTCGTAATACCAGGAGTGTAGATCCGTATATAATGGGGGACTTCCTTTTTTGGGTTGCAGAGCGCTCCCCACTTGCCAGCCCCATATTTTATCCTAAACACCTCAGCCTTTTAATCTCCTGTGATGCTGTGCACCAGTTTTTTAACTCCTTGGGGAGCAATCGTGACGTGTAACCAGTGGATGGTCAGCCTGCCTCTTTCTTTCTCTAGGTGCTGTAGAGATATGTCTATCCCTACACTTGGTAGGGAAAACTTTTTGCCGTGTAATTTTCCATACACGGCTTTCTGAGCCTCTGCTGACAGGTGAAAGTACCATCTAGTGGGAACTTCGAACCTATGCAGGTCGACGACTCCTCCAAAAGGTACACCTCCTGGACCAGTTAGGGCACTCATAATAAGTGCAGGTGTTGCTTTAGCAGCAGCCCCGGGACTAGTTATGGAACACACTAACGTTCCGGACTGGTGAAGTAGCTGGACATCGTAGTCACTTTCCATATTTGAATACATCTTGAACTTTGTTGTTTCCTGTAATAATTCCGGGGAAATATCCAGAATATCAACTCCAACGAATATCACCACAAAATCCGGGAGTATTGCCTAGTTTTACTCTAACGAGACATAGCAGTGTTTTGTGCAAATAAAACGATTTACAACTATCTTCGAAAACATTCTTCCAGAAGACGGTTACCGGAATGGACATTCAAAAGACGGTTACCGGACTGGATGTTCAAAAGGCGGATGCTGTACGTTGTGAAGAGAAACCAGAATCGTGGATGACGGCCAATAGGCCGAGAAGCGATATCCCTGGATTTGTCATCGCTCATGCACTACCGTTTGTCAATGTAACGCGTCCTGATGACACAAATTAGATATAGTCAAAGACACCCGGCCAAGGTGTCACTTGGGGATGAAGACTGCGGTCAGCCCTAACCGGCGTCTGCTGCGATCAATAACTGGAAGTGGTGAATCAGAGATCATTCTAGTAAATGACGATGAGAATTGAAAATCTACCTGTGGCCACGAGTGACTATTAAACCTGGGCGACGCGTTCAGGGGGCAGCAACGGTTGTAAAAGTCAGGCAGCAACTCCGGTTGTCATTATCGCAGTTGTTCCCCTTTGCGCAATAGGCGTCTCTAATACTGAGAAAGACTCACAGCCAACAATAATGCCATGTTGGTGAGCGTGTGCGCGCGCGCACACAGCGAGAAATATGGCAATTGATTTTTAAAAGTCCTCTAGGTCACAACCTACTTTCTCCATAAAATTGCAACTGTATTTCTCACGTTATAAACAATAAAATAGCACAAAGTAATGCAGCCTTAATCAGCAAACAGAGCTAGACTGTGGTAGGATTTGTCCATGTTTAATCTGTGCTGTATAACCTAAACTAGAGTATTACAGCCTGGGAGTCTGAGATAAGTAGCACACATGTTTTTCATATTTTCATTTTCTTTTCACTGTTCTACTGTTTTCATTCTTCTTATCCCATTCTTATGCCTTAATGTAGCCACTGGGGGGATGGGGGGGGGGGGGGGGGGGGGTGTTGTGTGTTTTGTGTGTGTGTGTGTGTGTGTGTCTGTCTGTCTGTCAGTCTGTCTGTCTGCCTCACTTCTCCGTGATTATATGTTGTGTTTTCTGTATGTATTTGTTTGCTGCTTAAGGCTAGTCGCCACAAAGTCCCATTTGTTTCCGTAATTGTGTTATGTAAAGCTGCATTACTTTGTGTTATTTTATTGTTTCCATCTATCCATCATGTGCCATGCCGATAAGCGTGGGCGGTCATGTTCTGCCATCTCACTCGATCACCAGTGTCGTGGATCAGCTCCGTGTTCCTGTCTCTACCATGCCATATGCCAAGCTATAAAGATATTTACTTCTCGGTCTTCCCCTTGGTCTCTTCCCTTCGATCTTGCCAGTCGTCACCAAGTTATCCAGGTCATTTCTTCTCATTTTTTCTTTCATCTTCTTTCGTTCGCCTGAAATATGTTTATAGCTGCACTGTTGTCTCTTGTATGAATCTAACAGTCTTTTTTAAATCACTCAGCGGTCAACAGAGTTTATCTTCCACTGTTGTCTCTCTAGGCCAGAAGGTTCGCCTGGATATGTTGTAGTTTGGGCAATCCTGAAGTATGTGCTCTGCTGTCTGCGACGCCAAACCACATGTGCACATGGCTGAGTCACCAATCTTGAATTTTGTATACATGTGGTTGCGTAATCTATTGTGTTCTGTTCTGAGGCGCAGAAGAAGTACCTGTTCTGGTCTGTCCATAACGTGGTGGTCTTCTTGAGTATGGTTTGGTGGCCTTCTGACTGATTTGTTCATGTAATGGGCACATCAGGTTGTTCTTCCTTTGCTCCTTCCCTAGCCAATCGATCAGCTCTGTCGTTTTCGGGGACTCCACAGTGAGATGGTATCCACTGTATGGTGACCTTACGCTGACTGCTAAGTTCTGAAGTAGTGTCCTTAGAACTGACAATTTCCCAGACAGGAGCGCCTCTATTACGGATTTTGCATCTGTCAATATCACCACAGGTTGTGTACCATGGCTGGTATTTTGTAATTTCTCTGTGGCTATCTTGATTGCCTCAATTTCAGCATCATAGTTATGGCAGTACTTTCCTGTTGGAACTCTGGCCGTGTCTCTAGTATTATTTGGGTATTCTATGTACACTCCCGCTCCTCCATTTCGAACAGCATTTTGTGCTGACCCATCTGTGTAGACTCGGATCCAGAGATCCTGTGGGTATTCGTCATCAAGGAAGCTGAGAGTGGCTGTTCTGCGCTGTACACTGTTCTGTTCGTCCTTGTCAAATATTCCTCTCACTTTTGACTGGATTTGTAGGGATAGCCAATGTTCATCTGTCTGCTGAAACAAATGATAAATTGTATCGTAGCAGAGAGCAAGGTTTTCTTTTATTATTTTGTAAGAAAAACAAAAAGTGTATTGTGAACTAATGTAGGAGTTCTTGTAAACGACATGGGTGTAAGTTATACACCAGATAAGTGACGACATTTCATTTTTATCGCTCTAAATGAAGTTTGAAAGGTGTTCTGATACACAATGGTAAGAAATATGGCTCAATTCCAATTGCTCATTGTCATGGACCTAACTTTAGGCCATTGCTTCATGTTCGCTTCAGCTCATTATCATTCTACAAGCAAGTCCGATACATGGCTGGCATTTTCTCATGGCACTATTTCTGTGCTCTGTATTTTAATATATAAAGATCTATGCGCCATGATATTAATATCTTCTAAATACTTTGTTACCAAGCCTTGATTGCATGTCCATATTTGCAAGCCACTCGCTCTCTCCAACTCACGCGCCGACGTTACATGTTTAAGTGAAGGACGTAACAGAAGTTCACGCTGGTTTTATCATTTAATCTGCGGCTTCACATTTACATTCAAGTCTTCATATATATATATATATATGCACAGTTATTCTCCCTTAAAATACGCACCAAAACTATCACTCGCAAGTAAAATCTATTCTACAAAAAGGCATTAGACTGATGACATTCTCGCACTCGTTACACCACGTCCAACATGGACCGTGTTTTCACTTGTACTCCCGTTCAAACCCGAGAGTTATCTTTCCTGACCCTCGTCACAAAACGTGTTTCACGTACTAACAAACACTCGTGCAGGTGTGAGTACCATTCATACCAAACCCACACCCTGATACTCATTCTAATACAATGAAGTAGGAGTATGCTACAATACGCACAGTTCTGGGAAAAATTGAAGTATTTAGAACATAACTGCTGGTTTGTATAGACCTTAAAATGATTAACTTCTTGCTTGGATAGCAAAAGGAATTCACCTAATACCCATCCTTCATATGTTTGTGGGATAGAAGGGCAAAAGATACGCACTGGACAAAGAAATAGTGGCCGCTGAGGGATGGATTTAATGTTGGAGAATGAGATATTGTCACAAGCCTCTCATTGATCGAAAAAGAGTTCTGCTGCCACCATCTATATATATATATATATATATATATATATATATATATATATATATATATATATATATATATATATATATATATATATATATATAAAAGAGAACGTATGTCTGTGTGTATGTATGTTATTTATGCGTTCACAAACGGTCCATCCGATTAAGATGAATATTTCTACACGTCTTCTTCTCATTCCGGTGCTGCAAAGTGTCATAGTTTGTTAGTGTAAAATCAGTTATTTACTTAATATTATTTAATATTTTAATTTACATTATAATTTATACATAGCGAGGGAACATAACTTTTAATAGCATTGCTATATATGTAAAATTTTTGCATATTTCTCAATAGGTGAACCTTTTCGCTACAGGTATCTACAGGCATATGCGTTATAGCCCTCCTCCTCCTCCTCCTCCCCCTCCTCCTCCTCTTCTCCTCCTCCCCTTCCTCCTCCTCCCCTTCCTTCTCCTCCCCCCTCCTCCTCCTCCTCCTCTTCCTCCTCCTCCTCCTCCTCCTCCTCTTCCTCCTCCTTCTTCTTTTTCTTCTGCTGCTGCTGCTGCCGCTGCTGCCGCCGCCGCTCCATTTACCCAAGGTAATTGTTGGGGGAAGATGTAAAGATCTTTCAAGTGCTCTTTCTAATGCTTTTTGTAAGCTGGTCTTCGTTTATCTAAGGTTGTTCTCGATACCACCACATCATTTTTTACATGAAAATTATACGACATTATCTTTTTACATGAAAACTATACGACAACATTTAAAAAAAAAATAATCCTAGCATTAAGCGAAGTTTTCTAACTGCAACCAATAAATTATTAGACAGACAGACAGACAGACAGACAGACAGACAGACAGACAGACAGACAGACAGACAGACAGACAGACAGACAGACAGACAGACAGACAGACAGACAGACAGACAGACAGACAGACAGACAGACAGACAGACAGACAGAC
Source organism: Cepaea nemoralis (assembly GCA_014155875.1). Taxonomy (NCBI): domain Eukaryota; kingdom Metazoa; phylum Mollusca; class Gastropoda; order Stylommatophora; family Helicidae; genus Cepaea; species Cepaea nemoralis. The sequence continues at coordinate 125,501 of JACEFZ010008998.1, read as the reverse complement.
AGACAGACCGACCGACCGACCGACCGACCGACCGACCGACCGACAGACAGACAGACAGACAGACAGACAGACAGACAGACAGACAGACAGTCGGGAACGGGAACGAGAGCTTATATGACTACTTATATGAATTAAATGAGATGCTCCCCACCAGGAGCTGGGCGAAGCCGGGCCGGGTCAGCTAGTTACATATAATGCTTGTTTGATGAAGCAGTTTTTTGGGCGCTAAACGTAGATGGTCAAGCAATCAATCATGTGCCATGCCGGAAAGCATGGGCGGTCATGACTCGCCATTTCACGCGATCACCTGAGGCATGGATCAGCTCAGTGTTCCTGTCTAGATCATGCCCATGTGGCCAAGCCATCCAGGTATTTACTTCTCCGTCTTCCCCTTTGGGCTGTTCCCTTCTATCTTGCCAGTTGTCACTAAGTTCTACAATCCATTTCTTCTCATATGTCCAAAACATTTTGACTGTCTACGTCTAATTTCTCTAATCAATTTACTATTTTAATTTGTCTCCTGTAGTACTAGGTCATTGGTTTTTCTGTCTGTCCATGGTGTTCTTTGCATTTTCCTCAGAAACCACATTTCTGCAGCCATCAGATGTTTTTCAGCGTGACTGCTCATTGTCCAAGTTTCACATCCATACAGAAGAACAGACTCTATGTAACACCTCAACACTCTTTTTCTCGTTTCAATTGACATCTTTTAATTGGTAAGTATGTTTTTCATCTTGCTAAAGGCTACTTTCGCCATGGCGATTCTTGTTGTAATCTCTTCAAGGCATCTCCCATCAGATGTTATGACTGCTCCAAGATAATTGTACAGATTCAATTGTTGAAGAGTATCCCCATTTACTTGTATATTACATTGCTGTATTTCTTTCTTCCTAGTGACGACCATAATCTGTGTCTTTTTACAATTTAATTCTAATCCCAGTTGTCCACTGTGTGCAACAACCGCATCAACTAATTTTGTCAGATCCTGCTCATTGTATGCAATCAATACTGTATCATCTGCATAGCTAATGTTATGGATGATTCGTCCACCGATGACGATTCCATGTAAATCTTATACATTTCAAAAAATATTGTCACTGTATAGGGAAAGATGACATTACACATCCCTGCCTAACACCTCTCTTAATAGGTTCATATTGTCCCACATCATTATCAATCCTTATGGCAGTTTGTTGTTTCCAATATATATTTTTTTATACGTCTGATGTCTTTCCCATCAATTTGTAGATCTGCAAGAATATCTACCATGTTGATATGTCTTACTCTATCGAAAGCCTTTGTGTAGTCAGTAAAGCAAAGACGTATATCTTTGTTTACTTCCATAGAACGTTCAATAACTGAACGCAGCATATACACAGCATTTACTGTACCCTTTCTTTCTACAAACCCACATTGTTCTTCCCACATTTCATGTTGTATTTTCTTCCTCACTCTTTGCATGATAATTCGTAGCAAAATCTTTGTGATGAGGCTCATTATACTAACTGTTCTATGTTAATCATATTCCAAGGCTCCTGATTTCTTTGGGGTTGCAAGTAATTCAGAATTACATAGTTCAGAAGGTATGTGTCCGGTATCATATAATGTGTTCAGCAGTCTGATGACTTGATCTATTCAGTAATCTTCTAAAGCTTTAATAATTTATGTTGTGATTTTATCTGAAACGGGGGTCTTGCCAGTTTTAATATGTAAAGACAATGTATGGTACCTGCCAAGAGCGAACTCGTGTCTGTGTGATGAATGACTAATTCAGACACTATTGGGCCACGTGTCTACAGCAATGCCCAATGTCCGACATCTTGGTATTTGTCTAGGTTTAATGTTTATCATGGGCTCGTACAAAACCTTTATCACTCTCAGATCTCAGATGCACACAACAGAAAAGTCAGCCGCGTCCTTAAACAATACACGCATATTTATTGCGCCGCAGCACTACACGGGTCTGGCACAGACCGCCGGCTCCTACCGTTTCGCGTTCTGCCTATGCCCAGCACACCGTCTGCCATCAATATATAATGTCTTGCTCATATAATCGTATGACGACTACCATTGCTACATCTGATCTGTCTGACGAGAATACATCTTATCTATTCAATGATTAACCAGTTAACACATTACTACTCACGCATACTATAGTAACCACCAGCTCTAGTCACGGCGTGCATCTGCGGGCCATTCTTGTTGAAGTGTTATCACACCAGGGCCAACTGTCTAGCCATCACGTTTGTGTTCATCAAGCGACAGCTTCTGTGCGTTGCTCCACCATTGCTGTCGTTCACAATATAAACAATCTTCACACAACTGCATCTCAGATGTTTCCCATTCTTTGGAATACTTTCGAACACTCAAACACTTTTACAATTCTGCAAAACACAACCGTCTTTGCTCACGTCCCATCGCCGTCTGTCCAGATCGCAACCTTTTCCGGCTTTTACCTGGGTGCGTCACGTCACCACATTAACTCCGCTCACTAATCTACCAGTGTTCGCTTGCATTTTTGAACTGTGTGTCAACGACAACTCTCTAATTTCTACGATTGACACACTTGCTGTGTTTCTCGTAATCCATCTCATGGCAATATGCCCCCCCCCTCCCCTTTTCTTAATGTTGTAAAAATTGTTACTACCTTTCCTCAGTCTTATTCTTCATGACATGAGTTGAATAAGTACACACTACCGTTTGTTTCAGACGCTTTGGTCTCTCTCAATATTTGCACATATATGTACGCCTGTTGTCATTACATATGAGCGTATCTCTTCCATGATTCATTTAGACTCGTGACAAGTTTTCATCAATAAACAACATCACAACAAAACAACAAAAAATAATATATTATGCGGACACGTTAACCCATCTACACCTAGACTTCCATGTAGTCGCAGCCTCCTTTTCAATTTGAGAGGTTATGTGATCTAGTCTGACGTAGGATCCAATGTTTCAACAAACATCCCTAGCAGCTCCTCAATCATGTACTATACATGAGCATCCTACTCAATCCAAGTCCCAGGCTCTGAGTAAGGTATATGTGTGTGATTATGGACTATGGCTTTCACTGTCCCTTCTTGTATCAATGTATTGCTCTTGCTTTGACTTTGACGTTAATGAGTTATATTTGACCTTGGTGCTGCTTTGATGCTTGTAGTGTATTTATTTCTTCTGTACTTTAGGTAGGTATTTCTATTTTGGGGTGTGTTTACCTGATCTCTCTTTGTCTGGTAGCTATCATTGCCCATGGATGTTATGGCGATGTTGGTTTTCTGTTTGTTCTATATCACTTCTCTATGCAATTTATACCCTTGTCATTTTCAATTATGCCCTTACCAATGAGATTCATTTACCTCATTGTATCATCATATCCACACAATCTAAGTGTTCTATAAAACCTATACATACTAATACTATATCCATGTCATATATACATATTTTATCCCAATCAATGAATGAAATATATTCCATCCCATGTATACATGTTCTACGATGTATCATCACTTTACATTGAAGCAATAACGTAATATAACACCTATATACAACGTGTTTGTTGTTTGAAATATTCTGGTTTAGAACATTTGTGCATATTTGTACTTATTTGGTTTCTCTCAAATTTACATTGCACTTATTGTAGTTTCATAAGTTCTGTGGACTTATGACCATTCAATGCTTTACCATTTGCCTCAGTTTGCACGTTATGTTTGAAATGTAACCACATGTGTCGTACTTTGTGGCTGCCGGTGAGGTTAACATTTCTGAGGAATTCTCTGTCGCTTTTGTTGGTGTGTTCTTGGTTTGTCGGTATGCCTATTCTGTTTGTCTGTTGGTCCTGTTCTTCTTTCTTATTCGACGTCACATATGTTCTCTTAGCATCTTTAGTTATTTGTTTTAGTCTACGATTTCTGGCTTCATGTCCAAAACTATGACAAAGATAACATTTTACTGGTTTTTTATTGTTTATTTATGCTACTGGTAATGTTATTTTCCCTTTTTCAACATCCAACTTGTCTATTTCAAACTGTAGTCTTTGTGCTTCAAGATCTAGCTTTTGTCTTTCTAGAGCTAGTTCTTTATCTCTTTGTCTTTCTTGTGATTCTCTAAGTTCTTTAGCTACTGCCCTGTCTTTTCTTATCTGACTTTGAAATTCTAAGAGTTTGTTTTCTGCCCATGTCAAAAGATTTAGGACTGTGAAACAGAATTTCTCACCAAGTGCTACAAAATGATAATTCAGACACGATTGGGCCACGTGTCTACAGCAATGCCCAATGTCCGACATCTTGGTATTTGTTTAGGTGTAATGTTTATCATGGGCTCGTACAAAACCTTTATCGCTCTGAGATCTCAGATGCACACAACAGAAAAGTCAGCCGCGTCCTTAAACAATACACGCATATTTATTGCACCGCAGTTACTACACGGGTCTGGCACAGACCGCCGGCTCCTACCGTTTCGCGTTCTGCCCATGCCCAGCACACCGTCTGCCATCAATATATAATGTCTTGCTCATATAATCGTATGACGACTACCATTGCTACATCTGATCTGTCTGACGAGAATACATCTTATATCTATTCAATGATTAACCAGTTAACACATTACTACTCACGCATAACTATAGTAACCACCAGCTCTAGTCACGGCGTGCATCTGCGGGCCATTCTTGTTGAAGTGTTATCACACCAGCGCCAACTGTCTAGCCATCACGTTTGTGTTCATCAAGCGACAGCTTCTGTGCGTTGCTCCACCATTGCTGTCGTTCACAATATAAAACAATCTTCACACAACTGCATCTCAGATGTTTCCCATTCTTTGGAATACTTTCGAACACTCAAACACTTTTACAATTCTGCAAAACACAACCGTCTTTGCTCACGTCCCATCGCCGTCTGTCCAGATCGCAACCTTTTCCGGCTTTTACCTGGGTGCGTCACGTCACCACATTAACTCCGCTCACTAATCTACCAGTGTTCGCTTGCATTTTTTGAACTGTGTGTCAACGACAACTCTCTAATTTCTACGATTGACACACTTGCTGTGTTTCTCGTAATCCATCTCATGGCAATATGCCCCCACTCCCCTTTTCTTAATGTTGTAAAAATTGTTACTACCTTTCCTCAGTCTTATTCTTCATGACATGAGTTGAATAAGTACACACTACGTTTGTTTCAGACGCTTTGGTCTCTCTCAATATTTGCACATATATGTACGCCTGTTGTCATTACATATGAGCGTATCTCTTCCATTATTCCATTTAGACTCGTGACAAGTTTTCATCAATAAACAACATCACAACAAAACAACAAAAAATAATATATTATGCGGACACGTTAACCCATCTACACCTAGACTTCCATGTAGTCGCAGCCTCCTTTTCAATTTGAGAGGTTATGTGATCTAGTCTGACGTAGGATCCAATGTTTCAACAAACATCCCTAGCAGCTCCTCAATCATGTACTATACATGAGCATCCTACTCAATCCAAGTCCCAGGCTCTGAGTAAGGTATATGTGTGTGATTATGGACTATGGCTTTCACTGTCCCTTCTTGTATCAATGTATTGCTCTTGCTTTGACTTTGACGTTAATGAGTTATATTTGACCTTGGTGCTGCTTTGATGCTTGTAGTGTATTTATTTCTTCTGTACTTTAGGTAGGTATTTCTATTTTGGGGTGTGTTTACCTGATCTCTCTTTGTCTGGTAGCTATCATTGCCCATGGATGTTATGGCGATGTTGGTTTTCTGTTTGTTCTATATCACTTCTCTATGCAATTTATACCCTTGTCATTTTCAATTATGCCCTTACCAATGAGATTCATTTACCTCATTGTATCATCATATCCACACAATCTAAGTGTTCTATAAAACCTATACATACTAATACTATATCCATGTCATATATACATATTTTATCCCAATCAATGAATGAAATATATTCCATCCCATGTATACATGTTCTACGATGTATCATCACTTTACATTGAAGCAATAACGTAATATAACACCTATATACAACGTGTTGTTATTTGAAATATTCTGGTTTAGAACATTTGTGCATATTTGTACTTATTTGGTTTTCTCTCAAATTTACATTGCACTTATTGTAGTTTCATAAGTTCTGTGGACTTATGACCATTCAATGCTTTACCATTTGCCTCAGTTTGCACGTTATGTTTGAAATGTAAACCACATGTGTCGTACTTTGTGGCTGCCGGTGAGGTTAACATTTCTGAGGAATTCTCTGTCGCTTTTGTTTGGTGTGTTCTTGTTTGTCGGTATGCCTATTCTGTTTGTCTGTTGGTCCTGTTCTTCTTTCTTATTCGACGTCACATATGTTCTCTTAGCATCTTTAGTTATTTGTTTTAGTCTACGATTTCTGGCTTCATGGTCCAAAACTATGACAAAGATAACATTTTACTGGTTTTTTATTGTTTATTTGTGCTACTGGTAATGTTATTTTCCCTTTTTCAACATCCAACTTGTCTATTTCAAACTGTAGTCTTTGTGCTTCAAGATCTAGCTTTTGTCTTTCTAGAGCTAGTTCTTTATCTCTTTGTCTTTCTTGTGATTCTCTAAGTTCTTTAGCTACTGCCCTGTCTTTTCTTATCTGACTTTGAAATTCTAAGAGTTTGTTTTCTGCCCATGTCAAAAGATTTAGGACTGTGAAACAGAATTTCTCACCAAGTGCTACAAAATGCTAATTCAGACACGATTGGGCCACGTGTCTACAGCAATGCCCAATGTCCGACATCTTGGTATTTGTTTAGGTGTAATGTTTATCATGGGCTCGTACAAAACCTTTATCGCTCTGAGATCTCAGATGCACACAACAGAAAAGTCAGCCGCGTCCTTAAACAATACACGCATATTTATTGCGCCGCAGTACTACACGGGTCTGGCACAGACCGCCGGCTCCTACTGTTTCGCGTTCTGCCCATGCCCAGCACACCGTTTGCTATCAATATATTATGTCTTGCTCATCTAATCGTATGACGACTACCATTGCTACATCTGATCTGTCTGACGAGAATACATGTTATCTATTCAATGATTTACCAGTTAACACATTACTACTCAGCAGTACTCACACATACTGTAGTAACCACCAGCTCTGGTCACGGCGTGCATCTGCGGGCCATTCTTGTTGAAGTGTTATCACACCAGGGCCAACTGTCTAGCCATCACGTTTGTGTTCATCAAGCGACAGCTTCTGTGCGTTGCTCCACCATTGCTGTCGTTCACAATATAAACAATCTTCACACAACTGCATCTCAGATGTTTCCCATTCTTTGGAATACTTTCGAACACTCAAACACTTTTACAATTCTGCAAAACACAACCGTCTTTGCTCACGTCCCATCGCCGTCTGTTCCAGATCGCAACCTTTTCCGGCTCTTTACCTGGGTGCGTCACGTCACCACATTAACTCCGCTCACTAATCTACCAGTGTTCGCTGGCATTTTGAACTGTGTGTCAACGACAAACTCTCTAATTTCTACGATTGACACACTTGCTGTGTTTCTCGTAATCATCTCATGGCAATATGCCCACCCCCCCCCCCCCCCCCCCCTTTTCTTAATGTTGTAAAAAATTGTTACTACTTTTCCCTCAGTCTTATTCTTCATGACATGAGTTGAATAAGTACACACTACCGTTTTGTTTCAGACGCTTGGTCTCTCTCAATATTTGCACATATATGTACGCCTGTTGTCATTACATATGAGCGTATCTCTTCCATGAATTTCATTTAGACTCGTGACAAGTTTTCATCAATAAACAACATCACAACAAAACAACAAAAAATAATATATTATGCGGACACGTTAACCCATCTACACCTAGACTTCCATGTAGTCGCAGCCTCCTTTTCAATTTGAGAGGTTATGTGATCTAGTCCTGACGTAGGATCTAATGTTTCAACAAACATCCCTAGCAGCTCCTCAATCATGTACTATACATGAGCATCCTACACAATCCAAGTCCCAGGCTCTGAGTAAGGTATATGTGTGTGATTATGGACTATGGCTTCACTGTCCCTTCTTGTATCAATGTATTGCCTCTGCTTTGACTTTGACGTAATGAGTATATTGACCTTGGTGCTGCTTTGATGCTTGTAGTGTATTTATTTCTTCTGTACTTAGGTAGGTATTTCTATTTGGGGTGTGTTACCTGATCTCTCTTTGTCTGGTAGCTATCATTGCCCATGGATGTTATGGCGATGTTGGTTTTCTGTTTGTTCTATATCACTTCTCTATGCAATTTATACCCTTGTCATTTTCAATTATGCCCTTACCAATTAGATTCATTTACCTCATTGTATCATCATATCCACACAATCTAAGTGTTTCTATAAAACCTATACATACTAATACTATATCCATGTCATATATACATATTTTATCCCAATCAATGAATGAAAATATTCCATCCCATGTATACATGTTCTACGATGTATCATCACTTTACATTGAAGCAATAACGTAATATAACACCTATATACAACGTGTTTGTTATTTGAAATATTCTGGTTTAGAAACATTTGTGCATATTTGTACTTATTTGGTTTCTCTCAAATTTACATTGCACTTATTGTAGTTTCATAAGTTCTGTGGACTTATGACCATTCAATGCTTTACCATTTGCCTCAGTTTGCACGTTATGTTTGAAATGTAACCACATGTGTCGTACTTTGTGGCTGCCGGTGAGGTTAACATTTCTGAGGAATTCTCTGTCGCTTTTGTTTGGTGTGTTCTTGTTTGTCGGTATGCCTATTCTGTTTGTCTGTTGGTCCTGTTCTTCTTTCTTATTCGACGTCACATATGTTCTCTTAGCATCTTTAGTTATTTGTTTTAGTCTACGATTTCTGGCTTCATGTCCAAAACTATGACAAAGATAACATTTTACTGGTTTTTTATTGTTTATTTGTGCTACTGGTAATGTTATTTTCCCTTTTTCAACATCCAACTTGTCTATTTCAAACTGTAGTCTTTGTGCTTCAAGATCTAGCTTTTGTCTTTCTAGAGCTAGTTCTTATCTCTTTATCTTTCTTGTGATTCTCTAAGTTCTTTAGCTACTGCCCTGTCTTTTCTTATCTGACTTTGAAATTCTAAGAGTTTGTTTTCTGCCCATGTCAAAAGATTTAGGACTGTGAAACAGAATTTCTCACCAAGTGCTACAAAATGCTAATTCAGACACGATGGGCCACGTGTCTACAGCACTGCCCAATGTCCGGACATCTTGGTATTTGTTTAGGTGTAATGTTTATCATGGGCTCGTACAAAACCTTTATCGCTCTGAGATCTCAGATGCACACAACAGAAAAGTCAGCCGCGTCCCTTAAACAATACACGCATATTTATTGCGCCGCAAGTCCTACACGGGTCTGGCACAGACCGCCGGCTCCTACTGTTTCGCGTTCTGCCCATGCCCAGCACACCGTTTTGCCATCAATATATTATGTCTTGCTCATCTAATCGTATGACGACTACCATTGCTACATCTGATCTGTCTGACGAGAATACATGTTATCTATTCAATGATTTACCAGTTAACACATTACTACTCAGCAGTACTCACACATACTGTAGTAGCCACCAGCTCTGGTCACGGCGTGCATCTGCGGGCCATTCTTGTTGAAGTGTTATCACACCAGGGCCAACTGTCTAGCCATCACGTTTGTGTTCATCAAGCGACAGCTTCTGTGCGTTGCTCCACCATTGCTGTCGTTCACAATATAAACAATCTTGACACAACTGCATCTCAGATGTTTCCCATTCTTTGGAATACTTTCAAACACTCAAACACTTTTACAATTCTGCAAAACACAACCGTCCTTTTGCTCACGTCCCATCGCCGTCTGTCCAGATCGCAACCTTTCCGGCTTTTACCTGGGTGCGTCACGTCACCACATTAACTCCGCTCACTAATCTACCAGTGTTCGCTTGCATTTTGAACTGTGTGTCAACGACAACTCTCTAATTTCTACGATTGACACACTTGCTGTGTTTCTCGTAATCCATCTCATGGCAATATGCCCACCCCCCTTTTCTTAATGTTGTAAAAATTGTTACTACCTTTCCTCAGTCTTATTCTTCATGACATGAGTTGAATAAGTACACACTACCGTTTGTTTCAGACGCTTTGGTCTCTCTCAATATTTGCACATATATGTACGCCTGTTGTCATTACATATGAGCGTATCTCTTCCATGATTCATTTAGACTCGTGACAAGTTTTCATCAATAAACAACATCACAACAAAACAACAAAAATAATATATTATGCGGACACGTTAACCCATCTACACCTAGACTTCCATGTAGTCGCAGCCTCCTTTTCAATTGAGAGGTTATGTGATCTAGTCTGACGTAGGATCCAATGTTTCAACAAACATCCCTAGCAGCTCCTCAATCATGTACTATACATGAGCATCCTACTCAATCCAAGTCCCAGGCTCTGAGTAAGGTATATGTGTGTGATTATGGACTATGGCTTTCACTGTCCCTTCTTGTATCAATGTATTGCTCTTGCTTTGACTTTGACGTTAATGAGTTATATTTGACCTTGGTGCTGCTTTGATGCTTGTAGTGTATTTATTTCTTCTGTACTTTAGGTAGGTATTTCTATTTTGGGGTGTGTTTACCTGATCTCTCTTTGTCTGGTAGCTATCATTGCCCATGGATGTTATTGCGATGTTGGTTTTCTGTTTGTTCTATATCACTTCTCTATGCAATTTATACCCTTGTCATTTTCAATTATGCCCTTACCAATGAGATTCATTTACCTCATTGTATCATCATATCCACACAATCTAAGTGTTCTATAAAACCTATACATACTAATACTATATCCATGTCATATATACATATTTTAACCCAATCAATGAATGAAATATATTCCATCCCATGTATACATGTTCTACGATGTATCATCACTTTACATTGAAGCAATAACGTAATATAACACCTATATACAACGTGTTTGTTATTTGAAATATTCTGGTTTAGAACATTTGTGCATATTTGTACTTATTTGGTTTCTCTCAAATTTACATTGCACTTATTGTAGTTTCATAAGTTCTGTGGACTTATGACCATTCAATGCTTTACCATTTGCCTCAGTTTGCACGTTATGTTTGAAATGTAACCACATGTGTCGTACTTTGTGGCTGCCGGTGAGGTTAACATTTCTGAGGAATTCTCTGTCGCTTTTGTTTGGTGTGTTCTTGTTTGTCGGTATGCCTATTCTGTTTGTCTGTTGGTCCTGTTCTTCTTTCTTATTCGACGTCACATATGTTCTCTTAGCATCTTAAGTTATTTGTTTTAGTCTACGATTTCTGGCTTCATGTCCAAAACTATGACAAAGATAACATTTTACTGGTTTTTTATTGTTTATTTGTGCTACTGGTAATGTTATTTTCCCTTTTTAAACATTCAACTTGTCTATTTCAAACTGTAGTCTTTGTGCTTCAAGATCTAGCTTTTGTCTTTCTAGAGCTAGTTCTTTATCTCTTTGTCTTTCTTGTGATTCTCTAAGTTCTTTAGCTACTGCCCTGTCTTTTCTTATCTGACTTTGAAATTCTAAGAGTTTGTTTTCTGCCCATGTCAAAAGATTTAGGACTGTGAAACAGAATTTCTCACCAAGTGCTACAAAATGCTAATTCAGACACGATTGGGCCACGTGTCTACAGCAATGCCCAATGTCCGACATCTTGGTATTTGTTTAGGTGTAATGTTTATCATGGGCTCGTACAAAACCTTTATCGCTCTGAGATCTCAGATGCACACAACAGAAAAGTCAGCCGCGTCCTTAAACAATACACGCATATTTATTGCGCCGCAGTACTACACGGGTCTGGCACAGACCGCCGGCTCCTACCGTTTCGCGTTCTGCCCATGCCCAGCACACCGTCTGCCATCAATATATTATGTCTTGCTCATCTAATCGTATGACGACTACCATTGCTACATCTGATCTGTCTGACGAGAATACATGTTATCTATTCAATGATTTACCAGTTAACACATTACTACTCAGCAGTACTCACACATACTGTAGTAACCACCAGCTCTGGTCACGGCGTGCATCTGCCGGCCATTCTTGTTGAAGTGTTATCACACCAGGGCCAACTGTCTAGCCATCACGTTTGTGTTCATCAAGCGACAGCGTCTGTGCGTTGCTCCATCATTGCTGCCGTTCACAATATAAACAATCTTCACACATCTGCATCTCATATGTTTCCCATTCTTTGGAATACTTTCGAACACTCAAACACTTTTACAATTCTGCAAAACACAACTTTCTTTGCTCACGTCCCATCGCTGTCTGTCCAGATCGCAACCTTTTCCGGCTTTTACCTGGGCGCGTCACGTGACCACATTAGCTCCGCCCACTAATCTGCCAGTGTTCGCTTGAATTTTTGAACTGTGTGTCAACGACAACTCTCTAATTTCTACGATTGACACACTTGCTGTGTTTCTCGTAATCCATCTCATGGCCATATGCCCCACCCCCTTTTTTAATGTTGTAAACATTTTTACTACCTTTCCTCAGTCTTATTCTTCATGACATGAGTTGAATAAGTACACACTACCATTTGTTTTAGTGGACTCTATGGTCGCACGCTTTGGTCTCTCTCAATATTCCCACATATATGTACGCCTGTTGTCATTACATATGAGCGTATCTCTTCCATGATTCATTTAGACTCGTGACAAGTTTTCATCAATAAACAACATCACAACAAAACAACAAAAAATAATATATTATGCGGACACGGTAACCCGTCTACACCTAGACTTCCGTGTAGTCACAGCCTCCTTTTCAAGTTCAGAGGTCTGAGATCTAGTCTGACGTAGGATCCAATATTTCAACAAACATCCCTAACAGCTCCTCAAACATGTACTATACATGAGCATCCTACTCAATCCAAGCCCCAGGCTCTGAGTAAGGTATACGTGTGTGATTATGGAGTATGGCTTTCACTGTCCCTTCTTGTATCAATGTATTGCTCTTGCTTTGACTTTGACGTTATTGAGTTATATTTAACCTTGGTGCTGCTTTGATGCTTGTAGTGTATTTATCTCTTCTGTACTTTAGATAGGTATTTCTATTTTGGGGTGTGTTTACCTGATCTCTCTTTGTCTGGTAGCTATCATTGCCCATGGATGTTATGGCGATGTTGGTTTTCTGTTTGTTCTATACCACTTCTCTATGCAATTTATACCCTTGTCATTTTCAATTATGCCCTTACCAATGAGATTCATTTACCTCATTGTATCATCATATCCATACAATGCATAAGTGTTCTATAAAACCAAACATACTAATACTATATCCATGTCATGTATACATATTTTATCCCAATCAATGAATGAAATATATTCCATCCCATGTATACATTTTCTACGATTTATCATCACTTTACATTGAAACAATAACGTAATATAACACCTATATACAACGTGTTTGTTATTTGAAATATTCTGGTTTAGAACATTTGTGCATATTTGTACTTATTTGATTTCTCTCAAATTTACATTGCACTTATTGTAGTTTCATAAGTTCTGTGGACTTATGACCATTCTATGCTTTACCATTTGCCTCAGTTTGCACATTATGTTTCAAATGTAACCACATGTGTCGTACTTTGTGGCTGCCGGTGAGGTTAACATTTCTGAGGAATTCTCTGTCGCTTTTGTTTGGTGTGTTCTTGTTTGTCGGTATGCCTATTCTGTTTGTCTGTTGGTCCTGTTCTTCTTTCTTATTCGACGTCACATATGTTCTCTTAGCATCTTTAGTTATTTGTTTTAGTCTACAATTTCTGGCTTCATGTCCAAAACTATGACAAAGATAACATTTTACTGGTTTTTTATTGTTTATTTGTGCTACTGGTAATGTTATTTTCCCTTTTTCAACATTCAACTTGTCTATTTCAAACTGTAGCCTTTGTGCTTCAAGATCTAGCTTTTGTCTTTCTAGAGCTAGTTCTTTATCTCTTTGTCTTTCTTGTGATTCTCTAAGTTCTTTAGCTACTGCCCTGTCTTTTCTTATCTGACTTTGAAATTCTAAGAGTTTGTTTTCTGCCCATGTCAAAAGATTTAGGACTGTGAAACAGAATTTCTCACCAAGTGCTACAAAATGCTAATTCAGACACGATTGGGCTACGTGTCTACAGCAATGCCCAATGTCCGACATCTTGGTATTTGTCTAGGTTTAATGTTTATCATGGGCTCGTACAAAACCTTTATCGCTCTCAGATCTCAGATGCACACAACAGAAAAGTCAGCCGCGTCCTTAAACAATACAAGCATATTTATTGCGCCGCAGTACTACACGGTTCTGGCATAGACCGCCGGCTCCTACCGTTTCGCGTTTTGCCTATGCCCAGCACACCGTCTGCCATCAATATATTATGTCTTGCTCATCTAATCGTATGACGACTAAAATTGCTACATCTGATCTGTCTGACGAGAATACATCTTATCTATTCAATGATTTACCAGTTAACACATTACTACTCAGCAGTACTCACACATACTGTAGTAACCACCAGCTCTGGTCACGGCGTGCATCTGCCTGCCATTCTTGTTAAAGTGTTGTCACACCAGGGCCAGCTGTCTAGCCATCACGTTTGTGTTCATCAAGCGACAGCTTCTGTGCGTTGCTCCATCATTGCTGTCGTTCCCAATATAAACAATCTTCACACAACTGCATCTCAGATGTTTCCCATTCTTTGGAATACTTTCGAACACTCAAGCACTTTTACAATTCTGCAAATCACAAACGTCTTTTCTCACGTCCCATCGCCGTCTGTCCAGATCGCAACCTTTTCCGGCTTTTACCTGGGCGCGTCACGTTACAACATTAGCTCCGCCCACTAATCTGCCAGTGTTCGCTTGCATTTTTGAACTGTGTGTCAACGACAACTCTCTAGTTTCTACGATTGACACACTTGCTGTGTTTCTCGTAATCCATCTCATGGCAATACCTTTTGTTTAAACGTCCTCGTCTACCAAGCCTGTGTCCTTAGTACTCTTCTTTATGGCAGTGAAACCCGGTCAACTTACTCACACCAAGAGAAACGCTTAAACAGCTTTCATATGCGGTGTCTGCGAAGAATACTTGGTATTAAGTTGCAAGACAAAATCACAAATACAGAATTATTGGAAAGATCAGGTTGTGTGACCGTTTGTTCTATGTTCAGTCTTCGTAGACTTACATGGATAGGACATGTTAGGAGGATAGATGATGGTAGACTACCAAAGGACATCTTTTTGGTGAATTACAGATGGGTAGGAGATCTCAGGGTCGGCCTCTACTACGATACCAAGATGTGTGTAAGCGGGACATGATTGATATAGGCATTGATAATGCACATTGGGGGAACGTCGCCGCTGAGCGTGTTGCATGGAGGGCAACTATCAGAAATGGAATAAAGACAAAGGAGAAAATTATTAGCAGATAAAGCATACACACAGCGTGAGAGACGTAAGATGGTTCAAAATGGTGGAAATGACCATGTTTTTACATTCATCCACTGTGGACAAACATTTGCAGCGTGAATTGACCTTATCAGCCACACTCGTCACCGCCTTGGGCCGTAGTTATTAAGCCTTTTTGAAGCACAATGTACCAAACTTTTGTCTGTCAAGACGGAAAGGTGCCAATGTGCAATGTGGTACCTGTTTTAACTACTCATGCAGAGCGCTTTCTGAATAGAGCATAAACAAACTTAAAGCTGGAATTTTTAATGGACGTCAATTTATAAAATTAATAAACGATATAAATTGTATTGATTTGTTGAGCATAGCCGAGTCACAGTATGGGTATTATTCGTTTTAGTCGTGCCGAATTTTCTGGGTAACTTTATAGCAGACAATTATTCTGAATTAATTGAACACATGCTGTCAAACTTTTGTAAGCTTGGATGCTACATGAGCATAAAATCGCACTATCTCTATAAGTATTTACATTTCTTTCCCGAGAATCTTGGCGACTTTAGTGAGGAGCAAGGTTAAAGATTTCACCAAGATATAAAAGCAATGGGAGATAGATACCAGGGACATTGGGATGCGCACATGATGGCAGACCCTTAAGCATGATCGTCTGGACATATCACATTCCATAAAGCCCTTAAAAAGAAGCTTTTTGTGTATTGCGTACAAATAAAACCAATGCTAGTGATAACGTTTTTAATACATTTTTTGTTGTTTTATATGAAGGCAATACATGCACGGTAATTTCATACACTATGAATGCATAGTACAGTCAAAATGCCACTGGTGACACCTATTTCTAGGCTTGCACACAACAATTGCTTTACTAAGAAGGTCATTCTAATTTATCTCAAACACTAGAGCTGATAGAAAATAAAAAGATTGAATCAGCAATGCAATATTACACACTAACAGCATTAAAATGTAAGGAACCAAAATATGTATAGACCAGTGATATCTTCTACTGTGTACACCTTTAGATGTCGAACCTGAATGTATTTTGAAAAAGCAGCAGTGAGCAGGGTGATATTATCATAGAGTGTGTTCTCAAATAGTGCAGAAGTAGGCGGAACAAGTTTCTCTTATCTGCATACATTGGACACACTGTAAGCAAATAATTAGCTTTTGTTTTACTAGTTCCACATTATATTCGTCAGTATCCCCTATGGATATTGTCAATTCATAATTATCTAAATGTTAACAATAAATTGTAAGAATGCATGGTGATCGACTTTTCAAATGTTAAAGTTTACCACCTTCCAAACATATTGGTGCATCATGCCGACTAATGGTAATGCCGGCGGTTTCTGCATGACCTTGACATGCATCACTCGATCACCAGGATGATTACTATATATTATATTATATACCACTATATAATCGAATGGTATTTCGAACAACTTCTCAACATCCCATCAGATGTCACATTAATTCAAGAGACCTATGCAGATGTCACCGAAGAACTAGAACCAGACATACTAAAAGAAGAAATTATAGAAGCCATCAGATTAGCCCCATTGAACAAATCACCGGGACAGGACGAAATACCAAATGAACTAATTAAAGCAGCAAGAGAAGTAGGAACAGCTTGGCTACATAGACTATTCAACTATGTTTGGGTAGAACAACAGACACCACGAGACTGGGGAAACGTCATAATTATCCCAATTTGGAAAAACAAAGGCAGCAAAAGAGACTGCACACAATACAGAGGCATGACACTGTTGAGTCATACTGGGAAATTATTTTGCAAAATTCTAGAAAAAAGATTACCAACTACTTTATAACCCCAGCTAAGCGAAACACAGCTTGGATTTAGGAAAAACAAAGGATGCACAGATGCCATTTTTGCTCTTAGACAACTTATAGAAAAATCAATCGAATTCAATGAAACACTCTACTTAGCCTTTGTCGACCAAGAAAAGGCATTCGATAGAGTAGATAGAAACAAGCTGTGGGAAATCCTTAAACAATATGGAGTGAGTACACATCTAACAAACCTATGTAGAAGTTTATACAACAACAGTGAATGCATAGTGAGAGCAACTGGAGGACACTCAGAACCCTTCACCATAAGATCTGGAGTACGACAAGGTTGTGTCCTGTCCCCTCTCTTGTTCATAACATATATAGACAACATATGTAAAGAAACCAGCCAAGCAGAGACAGCAAGAATACCGCATGACGAGAACACAGAAGAAGAACCATCTGCAAATCTAACCATTAGAGAACTCCTGTTTGCGGATGACCAAGCACTAATAGCAAAATCAGAAGCTGAATTACAAGACCACATGAATAGTCTAAACGAAATGTGTAGGGAACATAACATGAAAATTAGCACAAGATAAACAGAGGTAATGACTATAACTAAAGAAGAACAAACAACAACAATTCACCTAAACGAACATCCCTTGAAACAAGTAAAGAGTTTCAAGTATCTAGGAAGTATAATATCATCAAATGGCAGATCAGAAGACGAGATCGAAAATAGGTGCAATAAGGCAAATCAACTCATTGGACAAATGGCACCAATACTAAAGAACAAACATGTATCAATAACTACTAAGAAAGCACTTTACAACACAATCTTCCTAGCCAACTCTATGCTACCAATGCCAAACCTGGACAATGACAGAAAAAGAGAAAAGAAAAATCACAACAACAGAAATGAGGTTCCTGAGAAGAATACTCAACGTATCAAGAAGAGATAAGATCAGAAATGAAGAAATCAGGACTAAAGTGGGGGTTAAAGCAGCACTAGATTTTATCAGAAAACAGCAAGTCAAATGGTTTGGCCATGCAAGTAGTTACCAGTCAACAGCATACCACAACAAGCAATGATGTACAGACCAGATGGAATCAGAGGAAGAGGCCGACCACGTAAACGTTGGACGGAGGGAATGGCAGAGTCCATGGGAATATCGATATATGAAGCCCATACTCGGGCACTCTCACGAAGTTTATACTTCACCTCGACACCGCAAGGTACAAGAGGAACATAATGAAATGAGATATAATTTATAATTCTCCCCAAGAATGAGGAGAAATCGGTAGAAAATCCCTTTCATCTAATGGTGATAGTAGTTGTCACGGAAAAAGGAGTGGCTGAAAAAATACAGGATTGGAATATCCCCTATATCCAAGGGAATCCTACAGGGAAGTCAAAATTAATTCTGATCCCCCTAATAGTCAGCGAGACATAATTAACATGTAGTTACAATCCCATAGTCAGATACTCACTGATAAATAATAGTGTACTGGGTTAGTCGATTATGATATGAATCTGACGACACGAGAACCCATCCGCCAAAATGTATACCCTGTGCCCTTCGCTAAAAAAGGCATTCGAATACGAAATTCATCTATTGTTAAAAGATGAGGTAATATCTCCTTCTACCCCACCTTAAAATGCGGGTGTCGTGCTACTACGAAAACCCAGCGGAGAAAACCGCTTACGCATGGATGACAGACAGTTGAACAGTTTTATATAGTTTCACGTAGAACCTCTGCCAGATCATAAGTAGAACCTCTGCCAGATCATAACCAACTCTTCTGCAAACCAAATACGGCGAAGTACTTTTCTAAGGTGGATCAGAGCCGAGGACTATTAGATTCCAGTAAACCTAGATGTCAGACCTATGTTGACATTTAGCACTACATTTAGCAAGAAGACCACTTAACTTCCTTAGATAAGTTATTTATGTGGTTGAAAGGGGTCAAATTAACTGCCCGGCCTACAAAATGCCAGGTGACGTTCGAAAATTTGGAATTTTTATTACACACCCTCATCCCATGGTATATGGTACCTGAGCAAAAGAACTTAGAAAAGATAAAACTAGCCACAAGACCGCTAACTTAATGGGTCGTCAGATCGTTTATTTCAGTCTGCGGGTTTTACCAGAAAGTTATTGAATACTTCAATGAAGTAGCTGCTCCGGTAAAGGAAACTCTTAAAAAGGGGGCCCCAGACAGGATCATCTGGTCAGTCGAGTGCGTAAAGGCTTATTCCAAACTGAAGTATTGTTTCAATAAACTGATTCTACAATCATTTAGCATAGCCTTTTATACTCCGGAAAGATGCTAGTAATATCGGAATCGTAGCTCTTTTCACAAATGAAAGGAAGGTTATTTCCTACTCTTATATGTCTGGTAGCTTAAGTGAGTAGAAAGTTATTAAATGCCGAGAAGAATACTCTACAATAGAAAAAGATTGTTTATCTCTCATATGTGCGGTGCAAATATTCCAACCATATCTGTATGGGGTTACATTTAGGGTTCACAGTGATAATCAGCCCCAGATCGTTTTAGCAACATCAAAGAAATTGAACGAAAAGCTAATGAGATAGTTATTGTTGTTACAACATTATCATTTCATGGTAGACTATATTACTGGAAAGAAAATTGTGGAGGAATGACTTTCTATCTCGTTACCCTATCTCGGAAGGTGACCAGATTGGGTGGTGATCAGAATGGAACTCCTTGGGAACAAAAGTTCTGAGTTCCCTTTTAAAGTGGGGGACTCTTTAACAAAACCCGGATATGTTGCCAGCTGCCAACCTATCCGCAGTCGTGTCACTACCCACTTAAATAAATGGGGAAAAGTTCGAGAACTTCGGAAGGGACTTTCTAAGTCTTTCTACATACTCAGTAAGGGTTTATTCTCTAACCCGCATTGAGGCACGAATTATATAAAGATTAATTCACCGTCTCTCGGGGATGCTATTGTCGTTAGTCTAAAATGTCTATCTTTATGAGTACAAACGCAACTCTCCCACTTTTGTCTTCCTGTGCTACGCAGGATTAACTTTTTAGACATCATAAAGCAGCTGGTACGGATATCAGTCCATTCATTTGACGATCACTTCTAAAAGGGCGACATGCATTTTCTGAGGCAGTGTATGCAAGCACCGCAGTTGTAGTGACTACTAGTGATCTACATCTGACTTCATAGAGGTTATGTCTTATTCCGCTTATTTAAGGTATGCGCTCTTGTGTTTATTTTAATTAAAATTCTGTCTCTCGAAAAGGAACATTCTAAAAACATAACCTATTCTGAATGATCAGCAGTGCGCATGCGCGGTTCGAAAGTTTTTTTTTTAAAGTTATACTCAGCGGGTTTTGCCAAGAAAATAAAAAAGGTCTGAACTTAAGTTAATAATTTTTCACTCTTATAATTAAAGGAATCCATCTGCAGGCATCGTTTATACGCATAGCAATATATGCCATGTCTTTCCTTATTCTGAACGCTGTAACTTAAATCCATACTCGGGATAGTTTGAGAGGGAGAAGATTTATCATCATCGTGTGCCGTGGAAAACGTTTTTTTTACGATCACTGACTCTTCCTTCAGAAATCCAGAGATATGATAACCTCACACGACAATAGAAATGATGGAAAGGATATAGAACAAAGCTATGCGCATTATTCTTGGATGTACAATGGCTACAGCATGCAGGGCGATGCGCTACCTTCTTTATTTTCCAACCATGAAGGACAAAATACAAATCTGACAAGCACGTGCCTATCTCAGAGTCAACGCAAACACACAACATCCACTGCATAGCGAGATTAAGAAGGTAAAGGACAGCAGGTTAAAAAGAGGAAAGTCTTGGATGGGTCAAGCCGAAGACTTTCTTCAGCAGGTGTGTTCACTTGAGGACTTAGAACCCGGCGAGGAGTGGGTACAAGTGCCAACAGATGTCCGTACATCCTTTTTTTAATGTGCATCCAACTTGACAGGAAATACAGACAAGACAATCCAGCTGCTGTGGAGGCGGAAGTACAGGCTCTGATCTTCGAGAATTCTTTAGAGGATGATGCTGTCATTTATAAGGATGGATCGGTCGTCCGAGGAGTGAGAAGTTCATGAGCCTTTAAGGCTAGGCTAGAGGGAAAGTGTGAAGGAAGAGACTGGCGCTTTTGCTTTGACCACAAGCATCCTGACTATGGAAGTCATGCAGTAAGTAAAGCAATAACATGGCTCGAGACACAGACATTCAATCTGGCATGTGACCTTGGTGACTCAGTTAGTATGCCCAGGAGGGGCTGCGTGATCTCAAGGTATGGTGTCCGCCTCGAGTGCTGGAGATCCCGGGTTCAAGCCCCGGTGAGAACCGGGATTTTTTCTCGTGGACTTCTAGTAATAAAATTTTCCCTGGTCTCTGGGTAGTGAGATCGGACGCCCGTGTGTATTGTTGCGCACGTAAAAAAATCCCTTGGCATTTGGAAATCGAAAAAGAGTAGCCTAACGGCGCTGCCTGGGCAAAATGTTCGAGTTAAACATCTATCCAAAGTATTTCAGGATCCTCGCCGGTGTTTTGGAGTTCGTGCACTGAGCTGAGTTTCTCCAGACTCAGCTTGAGTTAGGAAGAGAACGGAGCACTTATGGGTTGCACCCGTGTGCCGTGATGTTGATCCATCGACTAAACTAAACTAAACTATGCCCAGGAGGATAGAGATGGTGTGGGTCCGAAGAGAGTGGCTGCTGTCTCTGGAGCGGTCTCGGCTGGCAAAGATTAGTTTCGTCTTCGTGCCAGGGCATGTGGGTGTATAAGGGAATGAGCAGGCTGACAGGCTTTAAGGTAGGGCTACCGTGGAAGGCGGACGAGCCATGGACCAGGTAGACATTCTGAATGCTCTACGAGATGTAAGTCGTTTACGAGAACCAAGCGATGACTGGGAATCTACAACCATGGTCAGGCTGCGAGAACAGCATGTTAAAAGAGGTGTCACCAAATACGAACACTACTCAGGAAGCCAAAGAAGATTAATAAATCAACACAGAACTGGTGTCGTTAGCCGCTACACGCTTGGGATTTACTGAGGAGGGGATCCGAGCACTTATAGACTGAATGGTTCGATATGCAATAAGGGAGATCTGTCGACTAATTAACTAATTATGTGGTTGTTTCGGGATTTGAAATTTAAATATTGAGCACAACCCACTACTGGCAACGCCAATCGCATTCTGGTATGAACCTAAGGCCTATCCACGTCAATATGGAAGCACTATACTCGAGTTTCGCCCTCATTTGAGCTCGTCAGTAGTGCATATCCCTGACCGGATCCGGAAACAGTCCCGGATCACGCGTGTGAAGTGGGTGTGTAACCACGCGGCACACACTGGACACACCAAATTATCACAACAGAACATCACAACGCTACCCATCGTAGGCTATGCTCAAGATTGCCCAATCGCCGCGACCGACGTCCGTCAATCGATGGGACCCGAACGATCAGGACTTCTCACTGGCAAGGAACACCAGGCCTCCTAAATCCAGTGAGCAATAATAATATGTAATATTATCCCCCCTCCCCCGCTAATTAACTAACTAACTATGATCACCAACGCCACAGCCTGGGCTATAAGAAGATTCTTAGTAAAGGCTGTGAACAGACATGATCACGAAAGCCACATGACATGGATTATAAGAAGAAGATAGTTTCAAACGATTGTGAGACAAAAGAAGCTATAATATATTGTAAAGAATAAGCGACATAAACGCACAGATGGTGCAGGTTTAGAATAAAAGCAATAGTGGTAACTATGTGTCTTATCACACCCGATTAATATCAATCAATCAATCAATCATGTGCCATGCCGGAAAGCGTGGGCGGTCATGACTCGCCATTTCACTCGATCACCAGTGTCGTGGATCAGCTCAGTTTTCCTGTCTCGTCCATGCCATTAATTAATATATTATTATTATTAATATATGATGTCAAAAACAAACCGTCATCTACTGCCAAAAATACCTTGCCGTATAGAGCGGGGGAGGGGGGATATTGAACCTGAGCAATTATGGCCACCTGGCCATTGCAGTCACCGCGAACTGTACAGGTTGGGATTCTCATTTTGTCCACGACAGAAAATATTACATTGCTTACCGAGGATTCGAACCCGAGTCTCCCGAAGGAGAACCCGACATTCTTAGCCACGCGGTCAGCTGCTCCACTTATTATACGCAATTAGTATTATAAATAGTGAACTTCTGTAGTGTTCTTTCATGTGGAGTACAACACATCATGACTTATATGTCAATACACTAACACACATCCTCATGATGCACGTATATGTTTATTGTATACTGTATGAAACATACATCTGGCATACACTGATCAGTATCACAATATGATGTTTGCCACATAATGTAAGTGTCCTAAGTGAACTTGGAAGGAGACATCATCATGTAGCCTGTTCGTTGCAGAACGTCGCTCTAATCACGTTCCGCCGAACATATTCTCGATCCGTTGCCAGTTCCCCTGCGTCTTGCGTTTTCATGCCCAGGTGTCTTCAATGTCCAGTATAACTGTTCGCGGTTGTCTGTCCCTAACTTCTATAACAGCTCTATCTCATGCACTGTGACCTTCAAGATGGCCAAAGTGCTTCATTTTCTAAAGAACATTGCTGTTCTTAAGCCATCCGTCTTTGATGTCCGGACGCCGTAGACTGTCAGAATGTTCTTCTTCTTGGTCCACGGTAATCTAAGAATATTTCTGGAACATTTGACACGATACATATCTTGCGAACTCACCGCTGCTCACTCACTGACGTCAGAGAGGTGAAATAGTTGTCGGAATACAGCTTTGTACCTGCTGCTCATGCGGTAGTAAATGAATATGTTCATTGAGGAATTCGTTGACTCCAGAGTAAAACAAAAACCAAACATTACTAGAAATATGCTTTTGAACTTGCCGTCTATCGCAAATTGTGGTTCCAACAACATGGCTAGAAAGTTCATAACACTTGGGAGGTAGCAGGTGATAAACAGTACAGATATCATAACAACCATCTTTGCTATCTTCTGATCGCGATTTGACAAGGAGGTAGAACTAGTTTCTGCTGTAACCGTTTTCCGCCATGCTGCCTTTTTTCTGAGTTCATAAACCAATATGATCGTACTTACAGAGACGGTAGCGAAAGCAGATGTAGGAACGAAAACGTTGTTAATGGGGAAAGACACTTTCTCCACGATATCTCTATCTTTCGTGGACACCATTCCTACTAATGTTTTATTCTTTTCTGGGTAAAATTTGCTTGCCAGTCCGTAGACACAGTATATTGGTGTCTCACTGCCGATGAGAACGACGAAGACACTGCTGATGATTACCAGTACCCTCTTGGGTGTAACGATGTTCTTGACCTATACTCAAATAGAAAAGAATCGATGTTGTAGTAAGTCAACATCTAGTTTAATTAGAAATCTGTGACATAAAACACATTGTGGAGAGAAAATAAGCTAGAAAGATAAATATAGACGTTATAGCTATAACTGTAATCGTCTTAAGGATTTACATCACGTATTCTTCATTGGTCACCAACAGGCGTCAACCTGACTATTCATTCATTCATTCATTTCATTCATTCATTCATTCATTCATTCATTCATTCATTCATTCAGTAGCTTGTCCTTTGCAGAACCTCGCTCCCATAACAACCTTCCGGAAAAACTCTAGATCATAAGCAAGATGTCCCGCGTCCGATACACCCATCTGAAGATCATCCGCCACATCTTGCACCCATCTTCTCTTTGGCCTCCCTCTTCCTCTCTTTCCAGGCATATACCCCTCCATTATTGTCGTCTCTAAACTTCCATGACGTTTCAAGTGACTAAAATATATCACTTTTCTTTGTTTTATCGTCTTTAATATCTAACTCTCTTCAATAGTCAACTCTTGATGTGTGGGTGCGTTTGTTCTGAATATAGTCGAACAAATTCAACATATGGCTGTTGAAAGCTCCATAGATTGTGTTCTTAAATTTGATTGGCCGTGGGCCAAAATAAATTCCTCTCTTCAACTTATGCTAGCCACCCTAGCAAAAACGGTTTAGCAGTCAATTTACCAATTCCACAGTTACATTCTTCAGTATCTCATATATTTAGTTTTACTGAAGTAATCGTATTACAGTCTGTTATGTCATGTGTGGAATAAGATGAATTATTCACGTGGTAGAGTTTATGATAAATATCTTTGCTGTGGCGTGGGTGTTTTTTTTTTTTTAAATTCTCATTTCTTTCTGCAAGTGGTTCTTCTAAACTTCATCCGTTATGTCTCAGAGAATCTCTGAAACGGTTAAGCTTGCTGCCTAACACTGTGAAGGTCTCGTATTCGTTTGCCCTCTTCTTTGTTCTAACCACTACTGCTATTTGTTTTTCCCTGGAAAATCCACGGTGTCATCATTTAAGCTACGGAATTCGTGCTTTGTGCGTTACTCTCGACAGCCGAATTGTCTTTCAGGGTAAGGAGAGAGATGAAGCCAGATGCATCAGAAACAAAATCTGTGTAATGAAATCATCCCTTCGACTTTAACTTTGTAGATTGTATCTATATATCAGGCTGAGCTAGTCTTCCGCCTTTCGTAGCCAGTTTACCTGCCTGTAAATGTTCATTGTATTACACACCTTTCTGAATTTCTGATCTAGTTCACCGAGTACTGCTGTTAGATCTGTTAGCTCTATACTACTGTTTCTGCTCTTGAGTATTGCGACTACTGACTTCTCATTTTTGTCAACAGGAATTATGTTGCAATTTACGAGACCTCTAGCTGGCTCTGAAGTTACTTGAGTATTTCTAGCTGCCACCGTCTGTTTTCTTTGCCGCACTTGTATAGATTCAGGAAACATTCTCCACCTCTGTTTTCTAGTGAGGTTTCTGCCGTTCTCCCTTACTAGACTTAGGAAGACAAAGACACCATTCCTCTCTTGTATCTGTGACATAAGTGATATTGTACGACTCCTGCCTCTCTTGTGTGTAGCTACCATTAGAAATACCAGGACTCAAACGCAACACTAATGGTCTCCATTATCATTCAACAATAATTTTACACAGGAACCCATTATTGTTATTTTGACGAAATAAATCAATGAGGTGCCGTCTCCACAATGAAGGTTGGCTGCAATGGATCTCCAACAATGTCTGTGCCATGAGCCTGACGACGTCATGGCATGGTTCAGTTATAGCCTAGGTCACAGAGTACAGGTTACGACTGTGTTCAGAATTGAACACGAGAACGTGGAAAGCAGGGGCTTTCCACACAACGTGAAAACGCTGGAGCTCACTGCCCAGGTGACAGGAAGTGAGCTCGGGACAAGTTAGTCGGCGTTGATCCATCGTCCTGTGTAGACATGGTGAAAAGTAGACAGCGTTATGGCTCTACATTGAGCCACGCATTTAATCTGTGATGTAGTGTAATGTGATGTGACTGTCGAATAAGTGATGGTATCTTGATTATGTGATTGTGTATATTATACGTAGGAAACTTATAACAGTCTTTGTGTTCACTCTTGTTCGAGTTAACTGGAGTTCGAGTGGGTGAGGTTTATGACGTATGATCGAGTAACCATGATATACTCATGTGCTGCGAGATGACCAGGGTTCTGACTGGAGAAGAAGAGAAGAATGAATCATCCCTTGTTGGACACGAGAAGTGTTGCTACACAAGTATCGATAGTAGCTCATTCAGATAGTCCCAGTCATATCCTGGCAGTCTGTCTCTCGCCTTGACTGTACATTCTGTCAGACTGATGTTCGTCCATCTCTTGATTGTTATCATCCCACTTGTATCGTTGTCTACCTCTTGCTCGCTTGCCCCCAACCTTGCCCTACTGTATGGTTTTTATAAGAGTGCTATGTCTTTTAACATGGATGAAATATTTCACTTGCCTCTATTTTATTTCATTCATCAACTCTCTTTTCATTCCCAGTTCTTCTAGAACCTCTGTATTTGATTGTTTCTGTTTCCGTGAAATACGACCTATGCTTCTGTATATCAACAACTCCAGGGCATCTATTCGATTTTCTAGTTGCTTGTTCAATGTCCAGGCTTCCTTGCCATACAGTAGTCTTGAATATACGTAACAGTTGACAATCCTTATGTTTAATGCGCTGTTAATCTCTCTAGATCAGTGGTTCTCAACCGGTGGGGAATTCCCCTTAGGGGAGGAATTTTAGGGTTTCCGGGGTGGGGGGGGGGGGGGGGGAATTAAGATTATTTCAAGATCGTGTTAATACAAGAACCGATTACTTGATATTGTTTTTCCCTCCATACTTTACGGTTCTGTACTTCCGCCCTTCTGAAATTCGTTTTATAACGTAAGAAGACCTGCAAATAACGTTTTATGTAGACGTTTAGACTTGTTCTAGTATATTAAATTTAGCTTCCATTTTTGTTTATAGGGATTAAATATGAGAGGGGGGAATGACGTTCTGAAAATATAGTGAAAGGGTGTACGGGCCAAAAAAATGGTTGAGAACCACTGCTCTAGATGTTAATACTGTTTTCATGATTTGACGAAAGACTGAAGTAAAATAGTCAAGGGCACTTGTGCACGCATTGAGGCGCATTGAGCATTTGGTGTTATACCCATATTTGTATAGACCAATCGGCATTAGGTGATTGATGGGGTCAGAATCACGCCGCCGTCTTTATTTTCTAAGATGTATAATGACACCCATTTTGTGCTGGGTCGACCTGGAGGCCCATATCACTCTTACAGATCAGCCTGATTGTGAATTCGAACCCAAGACCACCGGTCCGACAGACGAGCTCCAGTGAAGAGACAAGTTTAAGAGCGCAATAAAGGAAGTGGGCAACGATACACCTTGGGACGTAACAGAGGTTTGATGTACTGCTGAACGTCTGTCAGAGTGTAATGCCACAGCTAGTTACATTTTAGCCGACAAACATTGCCTTTATTGACACAGTAGGTCATCTATTCACTATCATCATCTGCCATGTCGACTGGAGTGGATGGGCATGGTTCGCAATCTTACACGATCACTAGATTCTATGATCATGTGTGCGTTCTTATCCGGATAATCTTTTGACTAAGCCTTAAGGCATTTAAATTGTCGTCTTCTACTTCTTTTATCAACAAGTTTGCCTGTTTTTACCACTAAGTTTCGAAGTTTATTACTCCTTATGGCATCGCCCCCTCCCCCCTCCACCCCCCCCCCCCCCCCCCCAAAAAAATAAATAAAGTTACTGTCTATGTTGAATTTCACTTATCAATTTACTGGTTTTAATATTTCTTGAAGGACCTCTCTTTCGCTTTAATGTCCATTTATGGGTCCTATATCACAAACGAAAACACCCTTTAAATGTACAGCCATATACAGACACAAGGACATATACCTTTAGTGGTACAGTTATACATAGGCATCTCTCAAGCGTGATTAAGGCTGTAATACAGCTAGTGATCCTGCTAAACACTACGTGTGGCCAGCCGGCTGTCAGATGATTCACTTCTATAGCGTCAAAGGGCAGATCCGCATGCTGGAACACGGGGGTGAAGGCCAGGTTCAGCCAAATGAGTGTCACCAGGCAGCCGAGGTCAGAAATAGCTAAACCTTTCAATAAACAAAACTACAGCATACAGACAAGCAATTATTCTTTGAATATATAAAAGTATGTTGGTATTTTGATTACATGATTGTATAATTTTGAGAATATGGAAGTTAAATCAACATATAGTCGAATGTACATATGCACACTATTCGTTAACAAACACTCTTTTATTCTCTTCTTCTTCCTCCTCATTAGTATTCTCTTTCCACTCTTCTTCTTCTTCTTCTTCTTCTTCTTCTTCTTCTTCTTCTTCTTCTTCTTCTTCTTCTTTTCTTCTCTTCTTCTTCTTCTTCTTCTTCTTCTTCTTCTTCTTCTTCTTCTTCTTCTTCTTCTTCTTCTTCTTCTTTTTCTTCCTTCTTCTTCTTCTTCTTCTTCTTCTTCTTCTTCTTCTTCTTCTTCTTCTTCTTCTTCTTCTTCTTCTTCTTCTTCTTCTTCTCCTTCTTCTTCTTCTTCTTCTTCTTCTTCCAATCTTCTTTTTACTCCTCCTATTTTTCATCGAGTAATTGTGTCCATCTTCTATTCCAGCATGGGTCAATATCAAGAGAACTTTCTTCGGGTAAGCAATTCTTACACAACTTCTCTTGTTGGCCTGCTACGGATAGCTAGATTTCCACTTCCTGTCTGAGACATTACGCACAGTGTGGTCAGAAGTGCCAGTGAGTCACGCTTTGCGTTCCAATGCGCCAAGTGGCAGAGGTGTAGCGGTCATTCGGTGAAGGTTTGCTCCAGTGACGGTGCTAAATGGCGGATAATTTGAACATAAATGTGTGAATAACGTGGTTGTGCACGACTTTGAGGTTGATAGGCAATAGCGTGTTAAATGCAACTGGTTGTATGCAATTTTGTCCCGTAGTTGGTTTTTTATTCTGTATATGTCTATGATGTGATAGGGTTATCACATTTTGTAAGTCTGCATGCACGGATGAATAGGTGACCAATCGTTGCCTCATTTGGCGGGTGACGTGACCAGACATCGAACACTTATCTGACCATGCTTATGACAGTATCCTCGCAGATCAACTTCGCTAAACAGCCCACTAGTTAGTTGGTTAGTTAGTTGGTTTGTTGGTTGGTTGGTTGGTTGGTTGGTTGGGTTGGTGACTGGGTGGTAAATCTCCTTGATACATTATGTGCGGTACACTGTGTTGGGTCGTCTGAGCCCCGAAAAGAGTGTGAATCTATCACTGTCAGCTTAGTGTAGAGACACCTACCCTCTCTACGCCGTTTAGAAGTGCCATCTTCAAGGGGACTGTTGTAGAGGTTTCTTCCCGTCTCTTAGCTCATAAATCAGTGAGGTCGTTACAGGAACTTCAGATCTGCTGCTGGAAGACTCATTAGAATGCAGCCAAGTCTAGGACAAAGACTAGGAAAAGGGCTAGGACAAGGCAAGGACAAGAACTAAAACAAGGACTAGGACAAGAATTAAGGCAAGGACTAGTATAAGGACTAGGACGACGACTAGTAGAAGAACTTGTACAAGTGCTAGGACAAGAACTATTACAATCACTAAGACAAGGACTAAGACAAGGACTATGACAAGGACTAGGACAAGGACTAGGACAAGGACTAGGACAAGGTCTGTATTTTCGTGGACTGTGTGGGTGAACATCTAGGAAACATCCAGATGGGAAAATGACTGCCGATTCCATCAGAGATGAACTGGGTGTTTCGTGGGGGACTATTGTGTTGACATTCTGGCAGCGGCATTATGCACAGTGTATCTGTGCGGGCTGTTGTTTGTCGAGACTCCTGTCTTTTCCACTTTTCACATTGGGCAGTGGGGAGCATTTCGTGCGATATTCACTGGCACAGGAACGGAGCATAATGGGGACGACCCGTTGCTGTGAGGTTGGAACTATGACTAACTAACTAACTAAGGTCTAGGACAAGGACTGGGACAAGGACTAGGACAAGTACTACGACAATGATTAGGACAAGAACTAGTACAATGACTAGGATAAGGACTATGACAAGGACTAGGACAAGAACTAGAACAACAACTAGGAAGAGGACTAGGACAAGGTTGTTCAAGTTCCCTCAACGGTTATTAGATATTTCACTGCCCACAGACTCAAACAATTCCCAGAAGGCGCGTTAAATGCAGATAATGTCTAATACCACACATCATTCGAAGATCTGTCAAGGATGAGAAATTACAGTGTATTGTGTGAAGAAGAAAACAACCATTAAAAGGCAGTATTTAACGCAACTACAAGTGAAATAATGATCCACATACATTGTAAAGGGAGCCTCTGTAGCATAGTGGCTATTACAGTCACCTGCATAGCCGGTGGCTTTCTGTTCACAATCTCATCTAGACGGAATGTTGGTCACTTGACAAGTCATGAAAGTTTGGAGAGAATAATAATGGACGGGTATATGCCTGGGAAGAGAGGAAGAGGAAGGAAGAAGAGAAGATGGGTGCAGCATGTGGCGCATGATCTCCAGATGGGTGTATCGGACGCGGGACATCTTGCTTGTGACAGAGAAGTTTTCTAGAAGATTTTTATGGGAGCGAGGTTCTGCAAAGGACATGCTACTGAATGAATGAATGAAACGAGCTACACTTTTATTTTTCTTTACACTCACTAGGGCTCCCAGGTCTACCAAGCCTGAAATGTGTACATGGAAATGTTCTGGGAAGCAAAGGAGCTACAATTATCATATCTCATCGAGTACCGATTGGTCCATATCGGCTCTGTGGCGTAGGCGTTACGGATGCAACACCTAATCCCGCACACCACGATCAAAATACAGCTGTGGAAAATTTGGAAGCAGACAGCCTTCAGTTGGTTTCCCATACAAAGGTATGAGTTCCCGCCGTTCAAAAAGCAATGGCAAACTACTGAATGTAAACTTGCCAAGAAATCGCTAACAGTCAAAAAATTATCGGGTTGATTGCGATGTCCTGTAAAGGATATTCAACTAACATTTTTTACCATGAAGTACCGATTGGTCTTTACATTTATGGGATTATCCCTGTGTACCCGTGTGTGTAAAGGCGTGTACAAGATTCACCTAATGTTTACTTTAACAAGCGAACTTTACCTAGAAGGCTGACGTTGACCGGGTCATTAAAGCCTTGCTTGACGAAGCAGACAATGTTGATGATGTTGAACACAACACCAAACACATCAATGATCTGGCAGACCACGGCGTGGTTAATCCACTGGAAGATTAGACTCGCCTCGTCGCTAATCGAAGCATGATAAACCTTGTCTTCCTCTGAAGGTGGCTCCGAAGATGAGTGGTTAACAATCATAATGTCGTCCAGCAGATGGATTATCACCACCATTGCAATCGTGTTTTCAGGGTAGAGTTGGCAGAGGGGTCTGCCAGGAGATTCTTATGTGGCTACTGAGGATGGGGACTAAGCACGCGTGGAAAAGACCCGAGTGCACTGATGTTGATTCTGAAGTTTTAAAATTTATATTCATACTCAGAATAGTATTGTAAGAATAACATGTTTACTGGCTTTGTTTAACGTAATCGCGCATTCTGTATTTCACATTGTACTAAATTCAGTCCGCCAATGTCAAAGGCATACTTTCAAAGGTATAGATTATGTCTGTTCAGAAAGAAGAAACATAAGTTAACAATAGCCGTGTGATAAATTATTGACACACCTCATACTGTTTATATGAGCGTGTATCAAAACTTAATGAATATCACACATATTGTATTCTTGTTAGAAAAGTCAGTGGTTAAAATAGTAATCACCAGTGTAGGTACAAGACTACATTTCTGCTACCTGTATTACTTAACAGATGCTGTGCCAAACAACAAGTAGTGCTGGACTACACAGGATTCAATGACGGGAAATGGCAAGTAAGGCTGTGTCACAGTTATTACTTAGAGGTTTTTAATATGGTAACGGACATGTTGTATTATAATACAATGACAACATTTCAGTTATATATAAGTCCATGACAGATATTGGAAGTCGCTTAACACAATTAATCATCCCATGGCACTGCGTCTGTGGCCTAGGGGTAAGTGAAACCGTTTTATAATCGCACGACATACAGAGTCGGGGGTTCGAACACAGTCGGGGGAGGGGGGGGGGGGGTGAATCCCAATAAAAATCGCTTTGCGTTGATTTCGATGTTATGAGACGACAGTAATTCAAAAACAAATGGAAAACTTCTTCGGCTTCTTCTTTTGCCTTCCATACTTCTTTCGGGCACCCTCAACCAACTCATTGTAATCTCCAACCCCTTTCCTTCACCTATTCTGATCTATCCTATGAAGCGCCGTCCCTGCCCTTCCCAACGGGAATATCTTTGAAAGGTACCGGCGCCACATTGAAGACATCAACCATCCAGCGCCCATTGGTCTATAAAAAATATAAGGCTAGTAGCATATACTCAGAGTATCTGGCTAAGGAGTAGGGAAATCCGTTTAAGTCCCCTATACCAGGTTAGAAATCAACAGCAGGCTGCTTTTTCAGCAGACAGTTTTGCGTTGATTTTACATAATTGTTTGAGTGTCGGCCGTTCAGAAAGCAATGGCAAATTACTCAACGTAGAAGTACTTAGAGAATCATAAATAACCAAAACATGTTGGGTTGATTCTGACGTCCTATAAAGGATATTCAACTAACTGTGTAAACCACATACTGAATGTGCCTACTGATGTGGGGGGAAAGTACTTTACTTTACGTGTACATAGTATCCTTCATAAACATAAATATAGATTTCAGAAAATAAACATTGGGAAACATATAGTTTTGAAGTCAATGTGAAATACCCGAGCCGTAATGATTGGGAAAGGCCCTTCTCCCTTCAGTAAAACATCAAGCAGTGGATTTTAAATAATGCATGCACGAATCGGGGATATCGATTTCAAAAACATAGTTTACATTGAAATGGTGGGTCATTACTTCGGTTGCTTGTATCCCGTGTGAGAAAATAATTATAATATTGAAAAGTACCATTGTGAGAGAAAAAATGTTGGATTAAAAGAAGAATTGATTTGTTAGTGGAACTGAAAACTAGCAATTAAGTAACAACTGTTCGCATAGCTGTTAATTATGTATCACAGCTCGGGTTTGGATTGGTCTAGAAGAATTTGGGACTAGAACCATATACCTGATACGCCCCAAGGTGTGTGATTTGGGGCCGTTGCCGTTAAGTGCGGTGGTTTTCAATAACGTGTAATTAACAGTAGACAGCCGTAGACGAAATAAACATTAGTTGCTGGATGTGTGAAGACTAAAATAAGTTTGTTTAACTAAAATCGATCGTAACGCCTAAATAACAGTCTTCTGTGTCTGCAAGAATGCGATTCAAAGGCGGGATTCGATGTGACATTGCAACACTCAATTATAACTTTAATTATGTTTAATTTCTGAAGCAATGTGTCAGCATGATACTGTTTGCTGTATGTTGTTGTGTGATGTTATCGACAAGTTGTTGTGAATGTTGTAACTTGTACATCAATTTGTGTAAAATATGTGTAATTATCTGTTAACAGATTCTATATAACAAGCATTATATATGCCGATTCATTTTAGAATGTGACTATGAAACAATATTTTCAATTAGAATGGGTTGTTTCCAAAACTCTGCAGAGTTTAATATTAATATGGCCTTTTCGGAAATGAAAGGTGCTGTGGTGTCGTGGCTGGCAAGCTTACCCGACGATCCGGCGGTTATAGGTTGGAATTCGCATCAAAGTGGAATTTTAAGGTTGACCTGGACCCCTAAGTCGAACCAGCCTAAAACGGGTAACTGGACATGTCTTAGGAAACAAAGACGGCCGGCGTGACATTGACAGCAAAACTCCTAGAAATAAGATGGTCTATAATACATGGGGTGCTATATGTATTTATATACAATGTTCACAAATATTGTCATCTACAGAACTTAGCGCTTATGTCAGAACTTAACACTTATATCACAACTTAACGCTTATGTCAGAACTTAACGCTTATATCAGAACTTAACGCTTAATATCACAACTTAACGCTTATATGAGATCTTAGCTCTGATGTGTCAGAACAGCCTATAATCCCATGGCATCATGCGTTTTTCTTAACAAGTTTGATTTATTTAACTGTGTACATTTACGGAGGATGTTTTTCGAGTCTGATTTCCCGTGTGTATGAGGCCTGCGGGACTACATACTAGTTTTCTGAGGGAGTACCTTGTTTTAACACAAGTATCTCATAGCAATTCTCACTCTTCTACGCATCATGTCACACTGAGAATAGGAAAGTCTATCTCCGTGGATTCGGTGATTTGCCACCTGTAAGAAACCAGGACTAAAGCATCGCTAGATTTTATTAGAAGTCAGCAAGTCAAATGATTTGGCCATGTAACTAGATTACCAACTAAGAGTATACCACAACAAGCAATGAAGTATCGGCCACATTAAAGCAGAAATAGAGACCAACCACGTCAATAATGGACAGAGAGAATTGCAGAGTTCATGGGAATCTCGATACACGAAGCCCATAAATGGACATTCTCCCGCTGTTCATACTTCACCTCGACACCGCAAGGTATGAAAGGATCAAGATGAGATGAAATGAGACGAACAAACGTGTATGCTCTTTGTTTTTTTTTTACTTCCACCAATGTTAACATTTTTTTTTCGCATATCCTTTACAGGACATCGCTGTCAACAGCAGTATCTTTCAGCTGTCTGTTGATTTCTTGGCAAGATTACGCTCAGTAGTTTGCCATTGCTTTCTGAGCGGCCGGCTCAGTTATCCCGCAAGTCACGAGCGGGGGTCGAACCGCTTCCAGCTCTCGCCCGCTACGAGACTCTGCGTGATAAACGGGATTACGGAGAAAGTGTTATATCCCCTCGGCCAGAGAGACCGGCGTGTTAACGTTAAGTTACCTAAATTACAAAATGGATCGCTTTACAAGTGCAACAGATGTGCTTGTGTGAGTGCAACAGAGACGCGTATCTGAAGGAAAATTTAGAAAGAGCGCAAGACACCTAAAGCTAATTTCAGTGCGTAGATGAGAAGATGATAAATATTAAAATTTGTGTTATCTTCTAATCAATCACTGCCGCACTCGGTGCGTGTCTGTTATTTATAAAATGAGATGTTATTCATTAAAATTTATATGTTAATGTTTTCTTATTTTGCGTAGTGTTGCTACTGTCATTTGAGTTTAAACTGGAAACTATAATGTCCATAGTATACGATGCGGGTTGTGTTTGCTGATAAAATAAAACAAGTCAATATAAAACAAAAAGAAGACTCGTAACAGGACCCTGGTATGGGTATTTAAAGTGCAAAGACCAACACATCTTTTAGTCCTGAGTGAACGGTGGAATAGATGGACAATCATTCCCTCGCTTAGCAAACGTCGGGTGCAGGCACGCGAACCTCGTCCGATCCCGATCCTGCCACTGTCAGCGTAACGTCCTAGCCATTACACTAACTCGCCCCCTGGGTGTGCTGGTAATGTGATTTAACGTTTTCAGAGAAAGAATGTTTTGTTGCTGCTACTCAAGG
Organism: Cepaea nemoralis; assembly: GCA_014155875.1. Taxonomy (NCBI): domain Eukaryota; kingdom Metazoa; phylum Mollusca; class Gastropoda; order Stylommatophora; family Helicidae; genus Cepaea; species Cepaea nemoralis. The sequence continues at coordinate 89,173 of JACEFZ010008998.1, read as the reverse complement.
GAGAAACTAATGACAACACAATCACTTAATACTACTTTCAAAAGAGTACTTTCGACAAGATCAAACTCACACAGGTGACAATGTGTGTCATGATATACTCCCACTTGTATAGTTTGTACACAATAAATATGTTGCCAGCATTCTTTGGTGTGATCTAACAAAACAAAACAGGAACAAATAATCGTGCGGTTGACTGATGCACGGTCAATTTTAACTAACACCACGTCTGTCGCCGGATGCTACAGTCACCAGTATTCACACGTTCTAATTTTAAGTTCAGTAGCTCGCCAATGATTTCCGAAGCACAATTCACCATATAATTCCAGCTGACCGGCGTCTGGAACGAACTCACTACATCGCCGTCAGCAGACAGAGTTTAAGCGTGCTAAACCTCTCAGATAAGCCGACCTCCTGGTTGCGAGTAGGGACACTATAAGCTTATGATTTTTTTTCCCCCGCGTTTCCATCCTATTTCAGGATATTGCGGTCAACACCAGCATCTTTCAGCTGTATGTTGATTCCTAGAATAGATTACGCTCATCAGCACGCCACGACTTTCTGAGCGACCCGGCTCCATACTCTCGTAAGTCACTGGAACGACTCGAACCCCTTCAAATTCTCGTGCGCTCACGTCAACCATGAGAGTATTCGGGGTTACGGAGAAAGCTGCTAACACCTCAGCCAGTGAGACCGGCATATGTTTATGATAATTTAATTAAATTTTCTGCCACTTCCTTGCCATTCTATTTCACATGTTAGCTTTAGACGTGGCAAAATGTTGCAGATAATAATGACTGAACAACAACTTAAATTATAACAGGACGAACAATTGTTTAGAAAGTGTATAGTTTGGTATTCCTCTTATATGTGTTTCGTCTAAATAGTAACCATTACAGATTTATCAACAGAATACAATATTTCACCATGCACACCGGAATAATAACGGAATCCATGACATAATCACTGAGAATGGTTATTCCAGCGCGAGGTGGTGCGAGCATTCCGTTTACGGAGAACCAATCTTTGGCTGGAGGTAGAACAATATCAGGAAACATCATCATCATCATCATAGCCCTGGTTATCATCATAGTCGTTATTTGTATTATGATTATCTTGCTTGTCATCATCACGCAGATTCATTTTTACTCATGATTAACTCAACTGTCATCTTCATCGCTTGCATTTATTGCATGCCAACTGTAATGGGGTGTTCAAAAGTGCATACGATGTGTACACAAACGATTCATAACATGCACCCTTATTTTATAAATATATTAAAGCCTTTAATATTTTAGATGTTATCTTGCATGTAACAACTGAGTTAAAATGTTAGTTGCATATCCTTTACAGGACGTCGAAGTCAACCCCATAATTTTATTGATGTTTGTCATCTCTTGTCAAGTTTACGTTCAGTAGTTTGCCATTGTTTTCTGACAAGACGGGCACTCATACCATTTCATAAGAAACCAACGTAAGGGGGTCTGCTGCTAAATTATCAACAGCTGCGTTTCGAACGCAGTATGCGAGATTACGAACTGCGTTTGTAATTCCTTTGTCTCGAAGCCGGCAACAATTAAGACAGATCCAATAATAAGAGATTATAAAGTACAGACCACTTGTCACGTCTTGGAGCTTATAGGTTATATGGTGCTAGCGCCATATTTGGTCAGACCAATCGGCACTCGATGGGGCATGCGGTCTATAACCAGCCGGTCACAGCTGCATCCCAGAACTCTGCTTGGTACTCTTCTAGGCTGGCCCCACCTGGAAATCCAGGTAATTTTAAAGTTCGCCTCAGTCAGAGGTAATACCGGTGTTGAGTTGAGTTGAGTTGAGTTGAGTTAAGAACCGACATCACTGCACTCAGGACATCCCCATACTTGCTCCGTCCCCGCGTTCAACAACCAGCGAAGAGTCATACTACTAATCGTTCCCACCGCTATCTGATTAAAAGTTCTCCTGGTCTTCCCTCTCAGTTTTGAGTTTCTTCCAGAACCCCTGCCGATCCCCTGAAATCTCATTCTTTCCACATATGGGTTCCTCCGCCTTCTCCACCTGGTCCCACAAGCGCACGAAACCCCCTTCCCTTGTCCATAGGCGTGTAATCACCTAGACTTCTTTCATAACTAATGAATATCGTTAATAACTATACATACAATCACAACCTATTTGAACACTATCTTAATACGTCCCCTTTAATATTCCCTCGATTTAAAAAAAAAAAGTAATTTCAAAGGACAAGTTGTAGAATAAACAGTCTCCTACCTGTGGTACGATACATTTATCTTTGCTATTTCTAACTGGCATATCAACAATTAGTCTCACTGAGTCATATCTTATTGATTACTGAACATGCGTTACTGTATATGCGTTTATAATGCATATAGTTTTTTTTTTTTTTTTTATTGTTGTCGTTGACTGTCTACAATTAGCTTCATACGTGATATATGAATGACATAATGCATGATGGCAGAGGCATAAGAAGGACAGAATGTCAACAGGCCTGCGTGACCAATTTTTAACTGTTTGAAAATAAAGTTCGTTCGTTCGTTCACTTCATAAGTTTATAGAACTAAAATGTGTGTGTTTTCTTTTGTGTCGTGTGCATTTCTGTTTCAAATAGCAACAAGGTATTATGAAAGCTGAGTATGCATTTCGTGTTACTTGTAAAATCTAGCTAAAGTTCAGTAATCTTATTTTAACCACATATTATTTACCATACCCGTCACGAGAAACAACCAAATGTGTTCTTTGTTGTGGCTATTTGCTACCATTATATTAACTTTTACAGTTTTATATTTTGCAACATTGATTGCAATTAAATGCGCGGGTTCTTGTGTGAACATGTGTAACTGTGTTTTTATTTCTGTTTTAGTACGTGATACATCTTTTGTCTTTGGTCATGTGATGAGAAGAGAGGCATAGGAGAATATCGTACCGACTAGAACAATCAAGGAAAAGAGAAGCAGGGGCAGAGGAAAGGAAATGATGCTGGGTGGAATGAGACGGAGGCATGGAGAAATATCATAAACAGAACTGATCCAGAACACGAAACACCGAGATCTGTGGAGAGACATGAGCGCCTATGCCAGCTGGCAACACACTTGATGATGATGATCACGTCTTCTTATTCATTTTTCGAATACCTTTGCTTCTGTGTTTCAACATAATACATGTAGGTGCAAATGTAGACCGCCATTATTCCTCTCCTTTTATTGATTTCAGTAAAGCATTTGATATGATAGACCATGTTATTTTAATTAAAACATTTGAGACAATGAAAATTGGCCCTAATGTAGTCACTCTAATAACATCTTTTCTATCAAACAAAAAGCAAGTAGTATCACATAATAAGTCTCTGTCTCAAACCACTACCTTCCATATTGGAGTACCGCAAGGCTCTATTCTTGGCCCTCTATTATTTATTTGCCATATATATTAACGATCTATCTTTGCATCTTTCGTCGTCCTGCGATCTATTTGCAGACGACTGTACAGTGTATTCAACCACTGAAAACGGTATTTTGCTGGAGTCGTCTTTGCAACAAGAATTGAATAATGTAGTTAGGTGGAGCTATGCAAATCGTATACAAATTAACATCACTAAAATAAAATCAATGTTATTAACAACCAGACAACGACTTCAAACTCCAAACTCACACACATCACTTCAACTTCACATCGATAAAATGCCAGTAGAAAGTGTAATTGAGCACAAAACATTAGGCCTAATCATTGATAGAAACCTAACCTCTAATTCCCACGTTGAAGCGCTCACTAAACAAACAGCGAAAAAAGTCTACCAACTCGCCAAAATCAAAAATTTCCTTGATGAGGACACAAGGAAACTATTCTATACTTTTCATATACAGACACATTTTGACTAATGCTCTACAATCTGGGACGGTTGTTCTAATTCAAGCACCAAGCGACTTTACTCACTCCAGAAACGGGCCATGAGTCTAATTTATAGCAATCATTTATCTTACAATCCTAGCCTGCATAAACGCCTTCAGTTACTACCACACCGCAAACGCCTGCTTTTCAATAAGGCTATATTAATTCACAAAATCCTATATCGGAATGCCCCAAATTACCTTTGGCCATTATTTAAATATAATGCTAGACACAGTAAACGATTAAATATATTACACATTCCAAAGCCTAGGATTGACAAAACAAGCTTAACGTACTCTGCAGCTCAGCTGTGGAAATCTTCCACTAGAAATCAAAAGACATCACCAATCCCTATACATATAATCGCAAATTATTCGAACACTATCTCAGTGCGGATTATTTTCCCCCTTAATAATACAAATAATAATAATAACAAAGCCCTAGTATAACAGCCAGTCCCATTTTGGTAGGCCAGTATATTCCACATGGTTAATAACAAGTGTCACACCATTAGCTAATATTACTAAGTCGTATAGTATTGATGTTCCGGAGACTCCCATGGGTCGTCGCTAAAAGCTACGGAGTTCGTGCTTTGTGCGACGCTTTCCGTGCTGCGGAAAGAGACCGAGCCATATGGGATAAAACCCGGAGCAATGAAGTCGACCCTGTCGACTTTTAAGCGACTTTTTTAAGTATTGATGTTCGCATTTTGCCCATGCCTTTATAATGCATATCTTGTATATTGTTGCTGTTCTCTGATAGCCTTGAATGATGTGTGAATGAAATAATGTATGAAAGAGAGTGATAGAAGGGCAGAATGTTAGACAGGCCTGCGTGCCCAATTCTTAACCCTTTGAAAATAAAATGTGTTCTTTCGTTCATTCGTTCGTTCGTTCGTTCGTTCGTTCGTTCTTTCGATAGTTTGGTATCGTATGCTTTGGGTGAAATTGTGTTGTGCCTAATCCAAAACATCCGACTTCTCCTAACTTCTTTGACCGGAAAAGAAATGCAAGCGAGGTTTGAAATTTGGAGATACCGGTCAGAACTTGGAAGGAAACAAGTTTCTATTAAAGGACGTCGCAGTCAACCTCACAATTTTTGGCTGTTTGTGATCTACTAGGCAAGTTAAAATTCAGTAGTTTGCCATTGCTTTCTGAAAGGCCGACGCTCATACTATTCTATGAAAACCAACGCAATAAGGTCTGCCTCCAAATCGCCCGAAACTATGTTTCGACAGGGGTTTGGGGGGGGGGGGGAAGTGAATCGTGTTTGTAATCCCTTCGTAACAAAGTCGGCTATGCCACAGCATGTGGAAATGCACTGCCATTAATGCACCTGAATTCGGCGAAAGGAGACTACTTCAACATGTAGAAGATAACAGCCAGGCTGTGGGATTCCTGTTTATAGGGTCCATCAATTCATAGTCAACGAAGATATGGACTGTGTGAAACCTGTATGAGTACTCCGTCAAGACGCAGTCAACTAGAAGAGATGGACTGTATGAGCACCCTGCCAAGACGCAGTCATGTTACTTGCCATCTGGCATATGCGTTCATGTCTGTCCACAGATTTAGGTCTTTGGTGTTCTGGATCAACTCTGATCATATACCACAATACCACGCAATCTCAGTGGATCCAGTGTCAATGCCTCGGTCTATTGCTTGTCGCACTTTTTTCTTTTTACCAGCCGTCACGATTTTCTCCAATGCCTTTCTGTCATTATATGATCACATAATAATATATGCCTCTTTCTTATGGTGGTATATATTGTTCTACTTTCTTTAGCCTCCTCGAGTCACTCATTGCTGGCTACTCTTGTACTATTGTACTCTTGCTCCTCGAGTCACTCATTGCTGGCTACTCTTGTACTATTGTACTCTTGCTCCTCGAGTCACTCATTGCTGGCTACTCTTGTACTATTGTACTCTTGCTCCTCGAGTCACTCATTGCTGGCTACTCTTGTACTATTGTACTCTTGCTCCTCGAGTCACTCACTCATTGCTGGCTACTCTTGTACTATTGTACTCTTGCTCCTCGAGTCACTCATTGCTGGCTACTCTTGTCGTTCAAGGTTTTCGCAATATTCGTCACAGAAAAGACATCTTCATTGCTTCCTCATTCTTCAACTCGATGCTTTGTTATGTCAAGGTATATGCCATGTCCATTGCCCGTCTTCATGCAAGTTGAAGTCTGCCTCATCTCTCGGGAACTATGCTTCCCATCATTGTTCTCTCCAAATCATTGGTGTTTAATTTGGACAACGTATTTCTGTTTCTGAGACATGGAGTTATGTTGTAACCAGTTTTCTTCGATGTTCCGATCTTGTTGAATGTCATTATATTATTTCTTCTTGGACCTCGATGTAGTAAGAACATTTCTGTAACATTTATTTTCGTCTTTAGTGATTGCGAAACGATCCATGACTCACCTGGGTATTTTGCCACAGGAAATATTCATGGTCTCATATTATTTTATTTCTTTTGTTTGCTGGTGTTGTGTGGTATGTTCTCAATACTGTTTAACCTATGCAAGAAATCATTGATGATTCAACGGGCAAGACGGAGTTTACCTGCAAAAGCGTTGTGGAAAGTAATGAGTACGGCAAGGTACGTAGAGCGACCTGATCATCGACTGCACTTGTATTCGTCTCCAGTCGTCTTGACTTGTCTTCTCACTGGACTCAGATGGAATCAGGCGAGAGAGGGTGGTCAATGAATTGCACAACTCTTCCTTACTTTAATCCTATTGATAGTGCAAGTTATTCTTCATTCAACTTAACCTATGCATTTATGTAGCGTAGCTTCTAGTGAATTGAGCTACAAGTTTTTCCTCTTGTATTGAAGGCCTACCAGAAACGTGCCAGATAGATGGCTACATGGTCCTGGTCGATTCAAGCTCATGCAATATGTAGCTGAATAATATATTTGATGATGGGCTTGCGGCGTGATCCTTCCATATTGCGGCTTGTCTTGTGTGAAACTTTGCCTAGATAACCGTCTTTCTATGTGATTTATTTGACTGTTTTATTGTTCTAGGCAGCTGTAGAGAAGACAATCTGCTATTGTTTTCTTACCTGACAGTGACCATTCTGGTCGGTGAAGATAGTCTCTACAAAGGATCACTTGCCTAACGTCAAGAATATGAGGTCATGACCAACAACTAGATGTTGGCTGCTTCCAAGCTCAGTCCGCCAAATGCCACGCTCCACGTGTGTTTGGGGTTACTTTTTCCCAAGGGTTTCCTGTAGCCAAATGGAGCAAAGGACTATCCTTATTTATTTTTGTTATTAGGAATAACGCCATCCCATTTCCGCGATACTGAAAACATGACAGGTTTTGTGTCCTTTGATCTAGCAAATATGAGCACATACTATATATGTCTGCCGGTTTTGGTTGTAAAGACTCCAATTCCCTGGCTGACCAGGAAATTGCTTGAGAAGTGACTAAGACCTACACAATATCGACAACATGCCTATCGAGTACTGACTGATCTAAAATTATGAGTATAGCATCATAAACCTAACTTCCTATGTCGGCTAAGGGGTCTCTAGCATACAAAGATGGCATGAATATTGGACCATTTCTTTCTCTCTCCATCCCTCTCTCCCTCTGATGCAAATCAAAAATTATAGACAGGTATTGCTTTATACATTTCCAATTCTCTCAACTGTTCCCGCAGAAGTGATCTCGAGACCGTAGGCATAGAATGTGTTTGGTTAGAGGTGAAACCAGTCAGCCTGCAACCGATTCTCATTGGATACCTATATAGCAATCCTTGTGCCGGGTACAGCTGGTATGACTGCTTCACTACAATGATGGATAAAGTGTTTACAACAGGTAGAGAAATTATGATACTAGGTAACTTCAATATAGACATTAGTAAATCCAACCACACATGGGACGATGTCATTCTATCTTACAATTTCAAGCAACTAATAAACCGCCCCACGAATGTTACAGGTACATCTGCAACTATAATTGATCATATATATAATTCTTGTCCAGATAATATTATTGAATGTTCTGTTCCTGTTAGCACAGTTAGTGACCATTACCCTGTATGCTGCACATGGTCAAAAATTGGGTTCAAAGTTCCTAAAAATAAACATGTAATCATCAAAATTAGAAATTTTAAAGCGTTCAAACAAGAGTTATTTTTACAAGACTTCAAAAATGCAGCGCTTGATCAAGTTTACCAACTTCCTGATCCGGACGATGCATTAGCTTTCTGGACAAAGACAGTCTACGGTGTGTTTGATAAACACGCACCAGTCAAAGAAGGTTGTGTCAAGAATCAACAGAAGTCACTATTGAAGGTCTTGAAATCATAAGAGAGCGAGATGCAGCACATAAAAATAAAGACTTCATCAGCTACCAGAGACTAAGAAATAAAGTTAAATATGAAATTCGAAGGATAAAGAAAGCCCATTTTAAAAATTTGATTGTAGATAAACAAATAGCACAAATATATGGAAGGCTACTAATTCGCTAACCAACAAGAAACACTCGTCAGAGTCTGCAGCACAAAATTCTATAACATGCGAGGATTTCAGTTCTTTCTTTCAATCGGAAATAGAGAATCTAAAGTCTTCAATACCAAACGTATCGTGTAATTTAAGTTCATTGTCATCATTCTGTGAGGAGAAGTGCACTAGAAATATTCCCACTGAGATTCCGTTTATGTCGGTTGCAGAAATATATAAATATCTCTCAAACCTCAAAGCAACAAACTCACATGGCCTAGATGGATCAGTAATAGAATTCTTCTCTGTGCCGCCCCAAACATTAGTGGGTCTTTAACGTTCATATATACACAATGCCTGGCCAAAAACTACTTCCCATCTGCATTAAAAATTGCTAAAATGTATCCTCTGTTTAAAAACGGCTCAAATGATAACAGCGTCTTGCGTAATTATAAACCTATATCCTTAGTATCGTCGCTATCAAAGCCATTATAAAAGCACATTCATAAAATAGCATTACATCATTTAATAAATAACACTCTAATAATTGACAGCCAATCTGGGTTTCGACCTGAATATTCTTGCCATAGTGCTCTAACAAAAATGACCTATAACTGACATTTTAACATCAACGAAGGCAACATTTGTGGAGCGGTGTATGTAGACATTCCAATACTTCAGTATTTGTAATTTTGTCTTGCCACTTAATACTAAGTATTCTTCGCAGACACCGCATATGCAAGCTGTTTACACGTTTCTCTTGGTGTGAGTAAGTTGTCCAGGTTTCACTGCCGTAAAGAAGAGTACTAAGGACACAGGCTTGGTAGACGAGGACTTTTGTTTTGACAGTAAGCTTCCTGTTCTCCCAGAATCTTTTTGCTAACATGTTCATTGTTGTTGCTGTCTTACCAATCCTGATGTTGATTTCCTGATCTAGGAATAATTTGTTATTTACCTCTGCTCCTAGATATGTAAAATGGTCTACTATCTCCAGTTCAGCATCGTCAATAAAGATTGATGGTACCCCATGTGCACCTTGTGACATAATCTGTGTCTTCCTTTTGTTAATTGTTAAATCAAATTAAGAACAAGCATTGGAGAATGCAAATAGTAGATGTTGTAATTCGTCATCAGAATGGGTCGTAATTGCAGCAGCATCCGCAAAAAGCAACTCTCCTAATTTTAGTCTTGGCCTTCAATCTCTGATCATTATAGAGCCCACCATCTGAGCGTGAGTGAATGTATATACCGGCATGCTGATCACGAAAGGCATATTTCAGTAGAAGTGAAAAGTGTATTCCAAAGAGGGTGGGAGCTAGTACACAACCTTGCTTAACTCCACTCTTGATTTCAAACTCTTCTGAAGTTGCACATTCAAACTTGATTTTACCCGTCATGCCTATGTGGAACGATTCCACAATGGACAGAAGAGTTGGTGGGCAGCCAGTCTTCTTCTTTGTGAGGTCGATGAAGGCAATAAACAGTGGTTAATTTTGTTCCATTTTCCTTGCATTTGGCGCAATGACTATGTATTATGTACTAGTTGATAGATATTGTATGACATTGGATTTGTTCCCCGTATACATGTATCTACAGTGCTCCCCAGGAATGAGGCGCTGGAACCTCTTGCCCCAGGGTAGATTGGGGGCAGTAGTAGATCTATTTGATGGAAAACTCCGATTATAAATCCCCCAACCCCCCACCCCCACCCCCACCCCACCCCCCTCCCCCTGTTTAAGGTGGACCGACGTGCCGAGGACTGAATGACCACGGGTGAGCTGATAGTGAACGTGGAACGCCTGCTTTGCGGGCGGGGCGGCGCCAGGCGTATGGACTCCTGAGGAACATCCCCTGTCCCTTCCTTAGCAGGCAGGCTCTACTTGGGTGACCGATTATATCCTGCCTTCATATCAAACCAACTATGGAAAACACAAAGAATTATCGCCGAAGCAAAGGAGTGTGTGCTTTGTGCTCGATACCTTTGACAACAGCCAGCGGGGAGAGAATGCAGCGGAGGAGAAGAGGTAGGGGAGAGGGGAGAAGAAAAAGAAAGAAGAGGGCTGGAACCAGAAGGGGTAGAAGGAAAACATCTTTTGGGTCTCAAAAATGTACGAATTGGGTATTGGAATTGCCGTAGTGCAAAGCAACGAGGGCCAATACTGGAGAAGCTGGTCTACGATTTTGATGTCCTGATGCTACAAGAACTGAATACAAACTCTTTTAGGTGCCCTGGCTATACGTGTTACTACTGGATACGAGTGGGTGGGGTCAGGAGAGTAAAGAGTTACAGGGAATTTTTTTTTTTTTTTCCGCGTTTCCATCCTGTTTCAGGATATTGCGGTCAACACCAGCATCTTTCAGCTGTATGTTGATTCCTAGGCTAGATTACGCTCATCAGCACGCCACGACTTTCTGAGCGACCGGCTCCATACTCTCATAAGTCACTTTTGCGATTCGAACCACTGCTAATTCTCGTCGCGTCACGTGACGAGAGTATTCGGGGTTAGCGGAGAAAGCTGCTAACTCCTCGGCCATGGAGCCGGCAAGAGTTACAGGGAATGCGGATACAAATAGGCCGATACAGCTGGAACATGATAAATATACATGTAAGTGGGGAATCTTGCATAAGCAGAGAGAGTTGGGACTGGTTGAAAGGTTCAGTGGACATCCCTGGCACCAGATATCTGATATGTGGTAACTTCAATGCCCGCGCCAAGGAATGGCACAGGTCGGGAGAGAACAGACAAGGTACTGCTCTTGCTGAGGATCTACTTGAGACGGATGTTGTCTGTCTAAATGACGTGACACCTACCAGGCTAGCAATGAGACCGGGGGCCCTGACACGGCCATCGGCCGGGCACTTGTATCCCAAGAGGCAGCATCAGACATAAAATGGAGCGTCCTTGGAGACCATAGAGGTGACCATTTCCCCTGTTCTGTGCTTATTCCTAAGTCCTGCACAGTTACTGCTATAAGAGCCCGCGGGACAATCATTTATGATTGCGACCACTCTTCGCTCTTGGGGCGCCTTAGATCACAGGGAAGATCTAAGCCAACAAAAAAATCTTCACCCAACCACCATGGTGGACACCAGAGGTGGAGAATTCATGGAGGGAAAAGAGGGCGGCCATGAGGAATTGGCAGAGAGTGCGGAGCAGTCCTTGACAATCGCAGAACACTTGTCAGCATAACCTTCCCTGTTTATGGCATAACCCTGAATTTTGGACACAAGGCGGAGAAGGATGTTTCCATTGCATTGAAGCACGCTTTGATTCGGGCTGGTTGTCGGCATAAACAGGAAGCATTTCCTTATGAATGTCCTTTGCAGGCAGTCCTTTTGCCCACAAAATACGCACAACAGTACGTTGCTCTTCGGTTGTACACTCCATAAGTACAGTCACCATTTGTTTATGCGCTGTGCATGCGCATGAGACACCTAGCGCCACCTGACGAACGAGAATATAAAGTTCGATGTCGATGAGGAGCGGCTGGCCCCAGTGAGGAGCAGCTGGCCGAGTGGCTAGAACGCCGGATTCTCCTTCGGGAGATCCGAGTTCGAATCTTCGGTAAGGTGTAGGATTTTTTTTCTGTCGGGGGAAGAAAGAAAATCCTTACCTGCACAGTTCGCGGCGACTGCACTAGCCAGGCGGCCTTAATTCCTCAGGCTCAAAGACCCTCCCCCCCCCCCCCCCCAACCCTCCCCCTGCCATATACCGCAAGGTACTATATTGGCAGTAAATGACAGTTGACAGTTAAATGACAGATGTTTCTGTCACCTAATGACACATGTAGAAAACACCAACGACATTTACCTGTCATTCCACAGAACTGTGTGACTTACTTACTGACATGCCCTCGTAATTATCTACTAACTATCTAATTATTTATGCATTATCATCCACGCCATTCGGCAAGACACTTGATGATAATAATGATACGCTATCTCCACACTATTGTCCGTTCGCATTTATTTACCCATATATATATATATATATATATATCAGGAACCAACTGAAGGATGAAATGATGCGATTTAGCAAATAACCTTATAATTATGTCCACCCAACAAACAAAATTTATGTTCTGGGGAATGAACAGCATATTTCAATGTTTGTTTATATGCGGTATAAAATGTATGGTTAACAAATGAAGTGCATATTATGAAATGTATTACATTTTCACGTGAAAACATCACAACCGTCTCCACATGGTCCTTGAAGGACAGGCTCCTGTTACATGTGATTCCCAGATGGACACAGAGCAGAGAATGCTTTTCACACTATACCAGCACTTGATCCTCTGAGTGACTGATTATGGACTAGGACTGCTCACTGTCTCAAAGAGTCAGCTGGTGAAATTAGAGCGCATACAGAACGAAGCTTTGCGGGTTATTCTGGGATGCACTAGAGACACCCCAGAAGTGTGTATGCGTTACATCCTTGGTCTGCGGACTGTTGCTTGTAGGCTAAAGGTGATGCAGGCGAAGGCATACCTCAGAGTAGCTGCAGACACAGATCACCCGTTGCATGAGGGGCTGGACGCCGTTAAGGGTCAGCGACTGATAAGAGGGAAATCATGGATGGCTCAGGTGGAGGATACGATCAGACAGGTTTGCACCTTGGAAAACATTAGGCGAGGAGAGGAGTGGGTCAGAGTGCCAGCGGAGCAGTCATACTTGTGCAGAGTTATAATCAAATTGAGCCGGGAGTGCAGGGAGTGGCCAGCAGGGGGCCACGAAAGTGGAAATCCAGCAACTAATTCAGGATAATGCTCGCTCGGGTGATGTGATTATCCACACAGATGTGTCGGTGTTAAGAGGTAGGAGAAGTGCCTGGGGATTTTTAGCAAAAGCAAATGGTCGACGTTTGGTGCAGGAGAGCCTGGCATATGATACCACAACATCCAGCTTAAGAATGGTGGTGGAGGCAGTCACTGCGGCTGCAGGCGAAGGCATACCTCAGAGTAGCTGCAGACACAGATCACCCGTTGCATGAGGGGCTGGACGCCGTTAAGGGTCAGCGACTGATAAGAGGGAAATCATGGATGGCTCAGGCGGAGGATACGATCAGACAGGTGTGCCCCTTGGAAAACATTAGGCGAGGAGAGGAGTGGGTCAGAGTGCCAGCGGAGCAGTCAGACTTGTGCAGAGTTATAATCACATTGAGCCGGGAGTGCAGGGAGTGGCCAGCAGGGGGCCACGGAAGTGGAAATCCAGCAACTAATTCAGGATAATGCTCGCTCGGGTGATGTGATTATCCACACAGATGTGTCGGTGTTAAGAGGTAGGAGAAGTGCCTGGGGATTTTTAGCAAAAGCAAATGGTCGACGTTTGGTGCAGGAGAGCCTGGCATATGATACCACAACATCCAGCTTAAGAATGGTGGTGGAGGCAGTCACTGCGGCTTTCCGCTGGATGGAGAATACGACACACACACACTCATCGTGATTGTAACTGACTCATAAAGCATGCTGACGAGGGTGAGGATGGGCAGGCTTCGTGCAGAGTGGCCTGCTTCGCTGCTGTGGTCACGGGTGACAAACATCGCCTGGATCTTTTCTCCGGGGCATGTCGGTGTGCTGGGAAATGAACATACGGACAGACTGGCTGGCTCTGCATAAACTTGGTGGAGTATTGATACATGACAAGGCAGACGTGGTTGCGGCCTTGTTGGAGCACGTGTACACCTCGGAGGAGCAAATGGATTACCATGGTCTGGCAATAATGAGACAGCGAATAGTGACGAGGGGATCTGGCCGACGCTCAACGCTCAGAGGAAAGGCGAGACGGACATATAATCAGATTGCTACTGGTACTATTGGTGTTGGAACTCTTTGCTGGCTGCTGAGGATGGGGACGGAGCGCTTATGGGAATGCCCCGAATGCTGTGATGTCGATTCCTAAATCAATCAATCAATAAACCGGAGTATTTAGAGGTGTCGCCAATATTTCTACCGATAGGGGGTTCTTTCATGAAACGGGATTATTTTATAAATCTTACCATTTACCATTTCCAGAAACGTATTTCAAGCTAGAAATGTTGTCCCTTGTAAAATAGAAAAGTAAAAAATATCAAATTGACAAGTTAATAGAAATGCATGGCCAAAGGTGCTTGAGACTTCCACCGTACAATTCTCATTTTAACACTATAGAACTTGTGTGGGTTAAAATTAAAGGACAGATGGCAGTTGATAATACTACATTCAAATTGTCTGACGTCAAGATACTAACCCAGTCCGCGCTATTAAATATTGATTTCAAAAAATTAGTGGAAAAAAATGTGAGGACCATGTGTTGAAAGAGAAGGATGACTATTGGAGAAACGATGGATTGAATTTTATGCAACTGAGAGCAGTCATCAACCTATTGGAATCGCCCGACACAGATTATGGTCTGGGAAGATCGCAGACATTTGATATTTTTGCTCCAACAATTCAGACGAATTGCAGGCCCTAAATATTACAGCATCGCCACAAACAATACAACTTGTCAATGGCAACAGTTTGTATTCCACAGTGATGAATATTCACTTCCACAAGCCCTTAACGGTGACAAATAACTGGCATTGAAAAAAAAAATCACTAAACACATTGATTACCATCAGAAGATTAATATTGCGGTGGAAACGGACATATTGTGGCATAAAAAGGAACGTGAGAACAAACATTTTGTCAAATGAGGGGACAACACACGACCATACGAATCAATCTATAAACTTCAATAAAATGAGCACAAACATCTCGGTCGGTAAGAAGGAAGCCCACTACATTTACATTCTCAACTATTTTCGTTGTGCAAAACAGGTAATCATGTTCCGTCTCAGCAGAGTATACAATCTTTCACGAAGACTCAAAACGGTTCTGTCACGTGTGAACAAACTACACAGACAGCTGAACAGATCCTTACAAATTGACACATCATGACTAAATTGCGGTATCATCTATGGTCACTCCAAATGCACATTAACACACATCTGTTTGGAAGCTTTCATGAACTCCATATAAAAAGCTAAATTCATCCTAGTAACATGACTCCGTGTGCACAAATTATTAAAAAGAAGCTGAAGAAACAAGAAGGAATTGAAAAATAAGGTAAGAAATATATTCCTTCTACTTTCCTGTTCTTTTTCATTTCGATTCCACATTATTTACCCCACGCCTCTGTAAATTCTCTGTCTTTACTAATATTACACATACACCCACTCCCATACGAATCTGGATACGCCTTGTGTCGTCACCTGAATTTATGGGCAGTACTGTAAAACAAGTTTGGTAGCGTGAATTCACTAGTTTTTCGCCAAAACATCAAAGAAATGTCTCCGCTTTCAATGATTTAAGTTGCCTTTGGACCTATCAAAGACATATTCCTTGGGTGGGGGTAAATTTAAGACGACAGGGAAATTTTCGTAACGATGCAACAGACAGTCTGCAAAAAAAAAAAATGATCGTGAATGATGGCAATCATTTGTGACTGGATTATAGGTCATGCGTTCTACTGTTCTTTATACAGTTTTCCTTCACAGAGCATCTTCGGTAATCCTTGATTCCTTATGAGGGATATCCACTACATGAGTGTGTATAAGAGACAGATCGTATTGCATACATAGGAAAGACCTACTTGCGAAATATTCCTCTCATTTGTGACCCCTTTATCTTCCATACTGCGCAACCTGCTGATAACAGCAACAACTAGAGAACGTTATGTCGCTAACATTGGTATGAATCGTTATCATAATTTCGAAACACACTAAAAATACCAGCCTCGTCACTCAGCACGCACCCACACTGTTTATATATACCCTTACATAAGCAGTTCATTAAACTACATGTTAAGAAACCAAGGACAGAAATACACACTTGTCAGTAGCCTCTATAGCTGGCAGAGAGGCATATCGTATTCTGGTTAGTGCTGTGTGATATGCGTCAACGTTGTACGTGTTGTTGTGTATGGACAATTGTAAACTATACAAATGTATTGTTTAATATATTGAGTCACTGTTCGATGTAAAGTTGGTGCATGTATGTTAACGTTATTATCTAACAATATTGAATATGTAACGTGTAACACTACACTTTTCTACAGGGTATTTGTAAAGTCTCACTACACTTTGTATGTAGAACAGCTGTTTGTTGGAAAGTATGTATTCTGTCTTGCAAATGTAAAACATACTCGCCAACAAACAGCTGTTATACATATAATGTGAAGTAAGACTTCACAAACAAAATAAAAAGAAAACTGGAAGAATTATTTAAAATATAACATTGTGTGATAGACATGAAAAAAAAAAAGAAAACACACACACACACACACACACACACACACACACACACACACACACACACAAATCTATTAATCGAAAAAATACCAAACACTATATATTCAGAGACAAAATGTGAAATGAGAAAACAAACAATATGGCTGGCGTAACTCCATGCATCGACCTCAGCAAGATGTAACACTTCTTCCTACGATCATCATTATCAGCATCATCATGTGCCATGTCGGTAATCGTGGGCGGTCATGTCTCGCCATCTCACTCGATTTCCTGGGTCGTGGATCTTATGGACTTCTTATGAGGTGGTTAGCGTGGCCGAGGGGTTTATCTCATGCGCGCTTAAATGTTATATGCGATGATGGCGGGGTACTGGGTTCATTCCATACACCGATCAGTTATAATTTAGCATTAATTAGAACATCAGTTAAGGGTTGATCGCAGCGATCTGCAAAAGACCTGCAATAGATTGTGAGAATGGCGCGTCATCAACCAGCGATAAAAGCATACACAAACCAGAACTGGGTACACAATGAGTTACTAGAAGTGAACAAGAAGTTGAACTGGTCAGCTACAGAAGAGCACAACAAGTAATTTAATGGATGTTGAAGCTAGAGAATCCATTAGCAGACACAAAACACGCAGACACTATACAACTAAATAACAATATGCAACGGCTTTTAAAACACATAAAGGCTGCTTATGGATATGCTTTAAGCATCATGATACACACAGAATCGATATCATACCATCTGAAACGTGAATGGACAAGTCAATCTTCCTGTTGACCTTAACATGTTGGGGACAAGATTTTTCTGTCTGAGCCAGTTGTCAAGAGGTATCGAGCTACATCCAGTTAGAATGTCCTTACATCCGTCAAATCATTTATGAGGCAACATGCATGTATGATATCCTTACTGCTGTCAAACAGTTGAGTTGAGTTAAGAACGGACATCACTGCACCCAGGAAATTCCCATACGTGCTTCGTCCCCTCGTTTAACAGCCAGCGACGAGTCATACTACTAATGGCTCCCACCATTATCTTATTTAAAGTTCTCCTGGTCTTCTTTCTCAGTTTTGAGATTCCCCTGCCTATCCCGCGCAATATCGTTCTTTCCACATACGGGATCGCAGTCTGTTCCTCCGCCTTCTCCAACTGGTCCCGCAAGCGCACGACCACCTCCCCCTTATCCATAAGCAACCTACCACCAAGGGGTGCATTCCCTGCCAGCCTATCAGTCAGTTCATTCCCTCGCACCCCCGCATGTCGTGGGTAAAATATCCATACAATTCTCATAATCTGTGACCTCTGAAACGACGATAGCCATTCCACACGAAACGTTCCTTTCTCCACCTTACTAAGCATACTCTTTGAATCCTTAATGCATACACTGTGTGTTACAGTAATCTCTTCTAACCAACGGAATGCCGCTTTTACTGCTTCCACCTCGATTCTCATGCTGGAGGTCGTAGTCTCATATATCAGACCCTCCTTATTCAAGACTCATCCATTAGCCTTTGCAATAAAACCCCAACCACTAATTCTGCTTCTCTGCACTGACCCATCAGTGTAGATGACTATGTCACCTTGATGTGAGTAAACAATTATTTATGAGGCATGCATGCATGTCTGATATCATTACAGCAGTCAGGAAATAATTACAAGGCTGCATGCATGTATGATATTCTTATAGCAGTCAAACATGTATTTAGCGAGACTACATACACGTATGATATTCTTAGAACACTTTAAAAACAAACAATTAGTAAGCAGCAATCCTGAACATCTTTAGGGCATTTAAAATCAATAATTTAGTAAGCTACTTTCCTTATTGATATCTTAAAACCCATTAGATGGAGTGTGGCTTGGCCGAATGGATAAGATAGCTAGTTCTTATATATCCGGTGTGCTGATTCCGAGGTAATGTATTACACCCCTACATCGGTGAGTTAGACTAAATGTTGACTTAACGTCCTTGACTTGGGGATGTAAATTACAAGTACCTCTGAAGTCTGAGTGGGTTCGACTGATGTCGAGGGACACTTGTAATAGCGACAGCCAATCCACACGCAAAATTAATTCCAGTGCACAAGATATAGTTGCATGTAATCGGATAACGATTGAGATCAAAGCGAGGGAACAACACACACACACACACACACACACACACACACACACACACACACACACACACACACACAATAACAACCCATCAGTCTATGATATTTTGAGGCTGCATACCTGTATGATATCCACACAGACATCAAACAATCAATTTATATATAGGATATCATACATAATTGCATGGTATCTTGACGCGCAAAAGGCAATGATTTTGTGACGGTACGTTCCTGTTTGATATCCTAAAACCAATTAGACAATGATTTTGTGACGCTACATTCCTGTATGATATCCTTACAACCGTCAAACAATCATTACGTTGATTTCAGTCTCCTCTTAACCATATATTATGGTCGTACTGTTGTTCTTGCTGATGTTATAATCTAAACAAAACAGTGTTCCTATTTCTGGGTTTATGCGATGATTCTTGTATTACCCTGCACAGAAAATGAAAACAAAAGCTTAAGTTTGGCAAGCTGCCCATGTTACAGGATCTCTCAACAAAACCACAGCAGAGTTTAATTGTGTCCAGAACTGACATCACAGCAACTAAGACCTTTTCATACGTGATAAGTCTCCGTACTCTCTGTGGCTAAGGGGTTAGGGACGCGGTTCGTAATCCTGCTTACCCGCGTTCGAAACACAGCTGCGCGCGATTTGGCAGAAGACTGCGTTGCTTTGGGTTTTAACTAATTGGTATGGAAGCTGGTCGTTCAGAAAGCAATGGCAAACTACTAAATGTAAACTTGCCAAGACATCAATAACAGCAGCAACATGCTGTTGTTGACAGCGATGTCCTGTAAAGAAAAAGGGTATAAAAC
Source organism: Cepaea nemoralis (assembly GCA_014155875.1). Classification (NCBI taxonomy): domain Eukaryota; kingdom Metazoa; phylum Mollusca; class Gastropoda; order Stylommatophora; family Helicidae; genus Cepaea; species Cepaea nemoralis. Next base: position 69,600 of record JACEFZ010008998.1, on the reverse strand, counting down.
AAAACAAAAAGATACTCCTCCATTGCCAACAGCGAGCGAAGGAAACGTGTGGTGCCTGCGCAGTTTGATTATATGTCCGTCTGGACTTTCCTTTGTGTACTGAGTGTCGGCCACATTCTCCGGTCAATTCCTGTCGCATCATCATCGCAATGTCTTGCTGTTTTATGTCTTCCACATTATACACATAATTCCAAATAGCCTTGGATAAAGGTCCAACGGATGCTCTATATCTTTGATAATTGAAATAAAGCATGCCCCTTTGGATGAAGCATATCTGTCTTCAAAATCATGAAGAAAAGACAAATGAAATGAATGGGACATATCAACAGAAGATAAATTAACATATTGAGGAACAGAAAGAGAAAGAGAGGAATGAAAACATTAAAAGATAATTCAAAAGTCGTGATGGCTGAAAAAGAAGAAGAACAGGCGGAAAAGAAGGAAAATGAGCAGATGAAGAGTAATTGATAGCAGTAGTCGTCGTAGTAGTAGTGGTAGTAACAGCGGTTGCATTAGTAGTAGCAGTAGTAGCAATAGCAGCAGTAGTAAAAGCAGTAGTGATGTTGATGGTAGTGGTAGTGGTAGTAGTAGTAGTTGGTGTAGTAGTAGTAGTAGTAGTGGTAGTAGTAGTAGTAGTAGTAGTAGTAGTAGTAGTAGTAGTAGTAGTAGTAGTAGTAGTGGTAGTAGTAGTAGTTGTAGTAGTAGCAGTAGTAGTAGTAGTAGTAGTAGTATTAGTAGTAGTAGTAGTAGTAGTAGTAGTGGTAGTAGTAGTAGTGGTAGTAGTAGTAGTGGTAGTAGTAGTAGTAGTAGTAGTAGTAGTAGTAGTAGTAGTAGTAGTAGTAGTAGTAGTAGTAGTAGTAGTAGTAGTAGTAGTAGTAGTAGTAGTAGTAGTAGTAACAGCGGCTTCTGCTGTTGCACGTTCTTATTGTAGCTCTTATTTTTCGTAACTTCCATAAATTATTTCATCTTTTATTAACGTGCCGTTTTTTTTTCCTACAAGTTTAAACTGATATCAAGTAGATATTGTAGTACATTCAAGTTACTGTTTTTAGTATTGTGGTCACTGTTGAAATTGTTAGATGTCAAACATGGGACTTATGGTACTATATGATGTATGTTGCATTTTGAGTGGTAACTAACTCACAGTTTTTTGTTTACACTATAGGCCGCTCAGGACACCTAATGAAGATATAAACCTCGGATTTAACTTGCAGTATGGGCAAAATTAAGTCTTGTTTACTTGAGCTGGCAAACCCATGGGAAGTGTATAGACCAGGGGATTCTGTCAGCGGGACTGCGACCGTGGATATTGAAGGTCAGTTAAAGGTACGGGCAATTACAATTGCCTGTGAAGGTCAGGCATTGACCAAGTGGAAGAAACCTCTGGAAGATATTTCCCAGAGTTCCGAAGTGTATTGTTACAAGTCTGTCGAAGTCTACAAGGCCAATCGTAAGTATCTTTTCTTGTTCTTCTGCTACTACTACTACTACTACTACTACTACTACTACTACTACTACTACTACTACTACTACTACTACTACTACTACTACTACTACTACTACTACTACTACTACTGCTGCTACTACTACTACTACTACTACTACTACTGCTGCTGCTGCTGCTGCTGCTACTACTGCTACTACTACTGCTACTACTACTGCTGCTGCTGCTGCTGCTGCTGCTGCTGCTATTACTACTACTACTATTACTACTACAACTATTACTACTACTACTACTATTACTACTACTACTATTACTACTACTACTACTACTATTACTACTACTACTACTACTATTATTATTACTACTACTACTATTACTACTACTACTATTACTACTACTACTACTCTTACTACTACTACTATTACTACTACTACTACTACTACTATTATTACTACTACTACTACTACTACTACTACTATTACTACTACTACTACTATTACTACTACTACTATTACTACTACTACTACTACTATTACTACTACTACTACTACTACTACTACTACTATTACTACTACTACTACTACTACTACTACTACTACTTCTACTACTACTACTACTGCTTCTGTTGCTGCTACTAGTATTACTGCTACTACTGCTTCTTCTTCTTCTTCTTCTTCTTCTTCTTCTTCCTCTTCTTCATCTTCCTTTTCTTCTTTCTATCTCAAAGTCGAGCATAAACCATCAACACACTAACACAAATGAATTTCTAGCTACAATATAAATTATTTTTTGTGTCAGTGTTTTCTTACCAGGAACAGCGTATTATCATGCCCTGACTGAAATGTATTTAGTTCTCTACATAATCTCCATATGTGTGGCTCTGTCATACCGTATTACTCCGTCTATCTTGTTTACGCCTCATTTGATGAATGGGTGGAGTATATTAATTATTCATTAGATCGTTTCGCTGCGTTGTGATCAGTTCAGCAGCAATGACATACGTTACAGACAACTATTGCAAGTTCGGTCAAAGCTTCAGTTTCTTTTGAACTCCACAAATGATGCCTTGACAAATCCACTTTCTCTGTGTGTTCTTGTTTTAATATTTATATCTATACATATTTACATGCATTGCTAGCTATTATCTGTGCGATTCCACTTAATGAAGTGATGTGTCACTTTTTATTCGGGTTTTATTCTCAATATCGTTCTATTTCCACTATAGATCTTTAATCCGAATTCTCATCTCTTTACCTCAGTGAGTTTAAGTTATCTGAAATCTGATTCCATGCACGGTAAAGACGACAATTACTTCTGCGAAGTCTAGATAATTATGGTCTCTGTTAGAGTCTTATGATCTGCATTTCTGGTGGTAGCTGGTGGTAGTCTGGTGGTAGCTATATGTTTACTCCGAAATATACTATATGGTCTATACTATACTATTTAGTATATTCCGAAATACTTGGGGAAGGGGGTTTACTTCTGACGATCAGAAGCCCCCTGTTATGTTTGCTCCGCGTCGGAGTTTTTACGATTAACGTGTGGCTAGTCAACCAGACATTTCCGGAGAGAAAGAATGCTGCCGCGGCTGCTACAGTACAGTAGTAAAACTGGCCCCACCGGTGAAAAGTTGGGGCCGACAGCGGACCGGGCTGATTACCCCTAACGCTGAATAAACCTTATCACAATAATAATGGCAGAACAACTTAATGAAAGATTCCCCCAGGATCCTGCGAAAGCGGGGGAGCATGAAGGATCCATTGGCGACCACACGGAGATGATACGGACCATCCAATCAACCATGAGTTTAGACCAACGACCGTTGGGCTATCCATGCGTTTGTGGTAAAAGCTTCGACTGCTTCCGGGGAATGGGGAATGAGAATTCACGCTGGACGGAAGACGTGCGCGAGTACGGAACAGAAGGCACATTAGCGCTGTCCTGAAAGGAATGATGAGACGCAAGAGGATATCGGCTAGGGCGAACTCCACAGAGAACCCCAGTGTTCTGTAGCTGATAATACTCAAGTCGAGGTCACCTGTGATGTACCCGAGCAACCTTCTGGAAGAGTGAAGATCAAGTTCCCTAATGCCACCAGGAAGGAAGAGTGGGTGTCATTAGACGCAACGTTGTCCCGTGAAGAAGAGCTAAAACACATATCCCTTGAGTAGCAGTTGGTAAAGTTCGGAGAAATTGTCTACCTCCACTCGCTGAGTCAATTTAGTAGCAGCGAGAAGAGGGAAGCAGTTCTGCCGCAGAAAACCAGGCGGCAGAGACTGCTGGAGGAGGTGAGGATACAGAAGAACACCTCTTGGAAAACGTGGAAATCGGCGGATGATCATGAGGAGGGTTTGCGCCAGGTGTGTGTGGGAGGGGGGGGGGGGGGGGTACCCGCAGTTCCCGGTTGTCTCGAACACAGTACCGTGATCTGGGATGCTATCCAGAGAGCGAAGACGAAGATGGAGGAACTCCACGTGATGTGGTTGGATCTGGCCAACGCTTATGGGTCAGTGTCACACCAGTTGTTGTGGCATGCACTCAAGGCTTATCACGTGCCCGAGAACATAACGGAAACGCTCATGCAGTACTTCTCGGTCTTCTCTCTTCGTTTCTCGACCAAAATATTCACGACCAGATGGATCCACCTGCAAGTGGGTATTGCCATGGGATGTACGATTTCGCCGATACTATTTGTCCCTGGCTATGCAAGTCATCTTGGATGCGGCATCCGACTGTGCACTCGGTCCGAAACTTATCGAAGGGCAGAACATGCCACCGCTGATGGCCTTCATCGACGATACGACAATCCTGACACCGAAGGAGAGCGATGTTTGCAGCATTCTCATCAGACTGGACGATCTGATTCGCTGGTGCAGGATGAGCTTCAAGCCCAAGAAATCAAGAAGCCTGTCGATCGTAAAGGGTAAAGCGTGTGGCCAGACAAGCGATTACCACGGTGATAGCGGAACCCGTGAAAAGTCTAAGTCATGTGTACGACTCAACCCTGACGGACAGGAACACGGTGGTGAGATACACACAATGCTGACGAACGGCCTGAATACCATCGAAAAAACCAGGCTCATAGGCAAGATCAAAATCTGGGTCCTCCAATTTATACTTATTCCGAAATTCCTGTGGCCGCTGCTGATATATGATATTGGCGTGACCACAGTGAGCACCATGGAAAGCAAAAAAAGCAGGTACATATGAAAGTGGCTTGAAGTACCCACATGTTTCACGACTGTCGCATTGTATTGTAAGCAGAGCAAACTCGTCCTCCCGTTCCTGTCCCTCATGGAAGAGTTCAAAGCCGGAAAAGTAGGACTCGCGATGATTCTGCGCGAGTCTCCAGACATAACGGTCAGTGCCTCGGTTCCTGCTTCGAAAACGGGAAAGAAGTGGACAGTTGTCAGCGCTGTCGAAGAAGCTCTGGCAGCACTCCAGCTGAAGGAGGTAATGGGCGACACCCAGCTTGGCAAGCAATGGTTCGGATTCTAAGTGAATGATCCGATGTGGTTGAGGGCGACGTCCAAGGAACGCAGGGACCTGGTGGTTAAGGAGATCCGCAATGGGGAAGATGTCGGAAGAGTCCGCAAGGCTGCCCAGCAAGCACAGCAGGCGCAGTGGATGTCATGGGAGGCAGTAGTGCATAGATCCATTACGTGGAATGAGATCTGGCGCATGGCACCACTGCGTCTAGGTTTCGTTGTCCGATCCCTTTACGATGTCCTGCCATAAGGTGCCAACTTGGTCAAGTGGGGAGAAACCACCGACCCGTTCTGTCTCCTCTGTACGAAAGTCCAAATAGTCCAGACAGCGGAACACGCGCTGTCTGGCTGTAAGATCGCCCTGACCCAAGGGCGTTTTAGTTGACGCCATAACAAAGACCTGACTGAGTTGGCCGCCATAGTGGACGTCGCAAGAATGAGAGCGAACAGGGAGGGGTACAGGCCGAGGCCGATGGAGATTTCCTTCGTCGGAGAAGGGCGCAAAATTGGCAAGACTGACGACTTTCCGCTTGCTACCGTCTTCGATGGTGCGAGGGACTGGGAACTGACCGTAGACCTAAAGGGCCGTGGCAGATACCCTGAGGTGATCCGAAAGTTTGGCTTGCGACCTGACATTGTACTTAGCTCCTCGTCAGCCAAGCAGCTAATGCTGATCGTGCTGACCGTCCATAACGAGTCCAATATTAAGGAGCAGCACGGGTACAAATTAGCGAATTACGATGTCATTGTCGCAAGTCTTAGGCGGGAAGAGTACACCGTCAGGCTGTTCGCCGTCGAGGTAGGCGCCAGAGTTCTTGTCTCCCACTCCGTGTTTGATGTGCTGAAGAGAATGGACATGAAAGGACAAGCAAGAGCCCGAGCCCAAAAACAACTGTCTGAGGCTGCCGAAAAGGCCTCGTGGTGGCTATGGAACTGCCGTAACTTAGAGTGGAATGAGTCTCGAAACTAGTATGGTTAGAAGCGGTGACTGCAGTACCAACAATTTATCAACCAAGACCACGAATGTAACAACGTCTCGTGTTAGCTCTTGATCCCTTCCTCCGAACGTGAGTGGTGAGTCTCAGTGCCATTTAGAACTCCCGTTCTTATTCGCACGTGAATTTTCCTTTACGAAAAACACTGCATTGTATATCTTTATATGTGGCCGTTAATGAACGTCTGTGGGAATCAAATAATGCCCCATCGATTTTCAAAGAGATTCCTGAACAAAGATTTGTTCATAGTCAACAATCACACAAACGTCTGATGTCAGTGTTTTGCTCTATTACTATTTGAATGTCTGGTCAGTGCAGGATATGTTTGATCGAAGGCATACCTGTTCATCACGTAATTCTTTGTCAATGTCATATTTTAATCTCTTCAAAATTATCCTGCATAATACGAACTTCTTAAGATCTAGCAATAGCCTTATTTGAATAATGAAGACTTAAACGATATACAGCACAATGTAATCCTGGCATATTTCGCTGTATCTCGCCAGGAGCATGCTACAGAAAAGACTTCGGCGTATAATGAAGTTAAGTTAGTTGTGTGGAGTTTCGAGGTGGAGAAGGCTTGGGTGGATAAGCGTAGTGCTGTAAGGAGATGGCAAAATGCCAAGAAGAACAGAGCTGGTCATCCTAGTCCCTGCTTGCACTTAGAAAGAGAGATGCACACAAAAGTAAGCTATTTAAAAAAACTGGTCAAGGTGGTTAAAAGCGAAAAATGGGCAGAGGTGTGTCAAAGAGTAAGCACAGACAAGTCACTGAAATTGTTCTGGCGACTACATAAAAGCATGAGTGATGTAGTCAAGAATAAGAGCATTTCAGACTTCCAAGGTGCTGACCTCACCTGGCAGAGGACTGACGAGGACAAGGGCAAAGCCCTCTTTGAACGCTACCTTGAGCAGGGCAACCAGACAGACATGGGAGGCCGAAATCTGGCCAAGGAGGTCACCTCAGACAGATGCAAGGCCCAGAACACTTCGGAGGAAGACACAGTGACAGTGAAAGAAATCAAGGCTGTGCTTCAATGATCAAATAACAGTGCTCCAGGTCCTGATGGCATAAGATACAACGACATAAATAGGTGTACCGACAATGAGCTAGAGAAACTAGCAGACATGTACAACAACAGTATAGGGAGTGCGAGCATCAAGGAGGAATGGTTACACAGCTATCTGATTCCCTTGCCGAAGCCTGACAAAGACCACAAAAAAATTCAGGGATATCGAATTATAACCATGCAGAATACAATAGGCAAGCTGCTGGAGAAGGTAATTGCCAGGAAAATATCAAGCCAACTAGAGAGGCAAGGTGTTTTCCCACCTACCCTGGGTGGGTACCGTCCAAAAAGAGAAACCTGGACCAATGCAGCAGTCTTTGCCCAAGATGTCTATGAAGGTTTCCACTCAGGCACTGAAACCGTTGCTGCAGCGATTGATCTTGAGGATGCATACAACAGAGTACCACTGGATTTTTTAATGTTTCAGCTTCTTGAACTAAACGTAAGTCCATTCCTCCTTAGTTGGATCGCTGCAGCCCTCTACTAACGGAAAGTAGTTTTTAGATGTGGCAGTTGGACTTCGGAACCAACAACAATATATCCTGGCCTACCACAGGGATCACCATTATCTCCGGTACTGTTCAACGCCTACACAGTGAGAATCACCAGTGAGCAGATCACTGGACCTGGCAGGACATTGTCATATGCCGATGATGTTTTAGTGTATCGTCAGGGTGGGGATAGAGAGGAGGTTGCTGTGGAACTACAAACCGAACTCAATCGCATAAGTACTTGGTGTGATGAAGCTGGGGCAAAGGTCAACCCAACAAAGGCAACAGTGACTTGGTTCTCGTTGAATAATTATATTGTCAACAACCCAACACCAACTGTAATGCTGTGCTCAGAGACGGTGGAAAGAACGCAGGCAATGAATTACCTGGGGATACGGTTTGATCGAAGCCTTGCTTATAATGTGCACATAGACCAGGTGATAACAAAGGCCAAGCGGGGTTTGGCAGCGATGCGGGTGATGGCGGCAGCAAACTGTGAGCAGCGCCATCTATGTCTTCTGTACGGGGGGCTGGTCATGTCTGTTTTGGAGTATGCAATGGCAATCCTGACTCTCAGCCATAAGCAGATAGAAAGGACGCATTATTCTTGGATGTACAAGAGATACAGCATGCAGGGCGATGCGCTACCTTCTTGATTTTCCAACCATTGAAGAGAGAATACAAGTTTGCAGGGCACGCGCCTACCTCAGAATTAACGCAAACACACAACATCCACTGCATAGTAAAATTAGGAAGGTGAAGGGCAGCAGGTTACAAAGAGGACGGTCGTGGATGGGTCAAGCCGAAGACATTCTTCAACAGGTGTGTTCACTTGAGGACTTAGAACCTGGCGAGGAGTGGGTGCAAGTGCCAACAGACTTCTGCACATCCTTTTCAGTTTGCATCCAACTAGATAGAAAATGCAGACAAGAAAATCCGGCTGCTGTTGAGGCTGAAGTACAAGCGTTGATTTTCGAGAATTCGCTAGACGGTGACGCGGTCATCTACACAGATGGGTCGGTCGTCCGACATGTGAGAAGCTCATGGGCCTTTACAGCTCGGGCCGGAGGGAGAATTGTGAAGGAGGACTCTGGTGCTTTCACTGAAAACACAAGTAGCCTTACCATGGAAGTCATGGCAGTAAGTAAAGCAATAACATGGCTCGAGACACAGACATTCACTGGGGCTTGTTTCCTTAGCGACTCAATGAACATGATCAAGAGGATAGAGGAGGGGTCGATCCGAAGAGAATGGCTGCTGCCTCTGAAGCGGTCTCGGCTGGCAAAGATTAGTTTCATCTTCGTGCCAGGTCATGCGGGAGTACAAGGAAATGAGCGGGCTGACAAGCTTGCAGGGGAGGCTACTGTGGAGGGCGGACGCGCCATGGACCAGGCTGACATTCTGAATGCTCTACGAGAAGTGAGACTTTTGCGAGAACCAAGTGATGACTGTGAATCTACAACCATGGCCAGACTGCAGGAGCAGCAAATTAAAAGAGGGGTGGCCAAACAAGAACACTACGCAGGAAGCCAAAGAAGATTGATAAACCAACACAGAACTGGCGTCGTTAGCCGCTACACGCTGCGGGATTTGCTGAGGAGGGGATCCGAGCACTTATGGACTGAATGGTTCGATGTGCAACGAGGATGATCTGTCGACTAACTAACTAACTAACTAACTAAGTTAGTTGTATACGCTTTACATGACGCCGCAGTCAACCCCAGCATTGTTTGGCTGTTTGTAATGTCTTGTCAAGCTTACGTTCGGCAATTTGCCATATCTATCTAAACGCCTGGCACATATACAATTTTATAAAACCAATGCAAGGCGGTCTGTTGCCAAAATGCCTGCAGCTGTGTTTTGAACGCGGTATGCGGGATTGCGAACTGCCACCGTAACCCTTTCGACACAGAGCGTATAATAAAGTAGCGTAACGAATTCTACCAACTAGTATATGCACGCAAGACCACATTCTTACATGCTTCATTGTCATACATTGTAGTTTATTGTAAAGAAACAACCATGTCTATTTATTTACCTAATTGTGGTTTAACCGCGTGTATAGCAAACGCCTCGTCATATCTGAGCAACATTTTTTATTTTACTTTGTAGTGATCACTTTGCATGGTCGAGACAAGAACACTGAGCTGATACACGACTCTGGTTATAGATTGAAATAGTGAATCATGACCGACCACGCTTACCGGCATGGTACATGTGGATGAGTGAACAATATATTTCCTCTGTCTGTCATAAGTCCAGATTATATTAAATGTCACGTTATTGAAGATGAATTACCAGAATGTTCCCATGTTGTTTCTAATCCATTTGTGTTTGTGTTCTTCTACTCTACATTCTAACTGTCGTTGTGTTCTGGCTATGTAAATGATACGAACGTTTATCAACACGTGTGTGTGTTGGGGAGGGGGGCGGTTATGTTTTGCCATCTCATACGACCAGCAGAGTCGTGAATCAACTCTGTGTTTTTGTCTTGATCATGTCACGTGATCTATCCATCTAGATAATTACTTCACTGCCGTCCCCTTCCGTTGCCATCAAGTTCTTTAATTCATTTCTTATCATAACGTGCCAAAAAAACTGTGACTTTCTACGTCTGATTTCTCTTATTACTTTACGGTTTTCATGTGTTTCTTGTAATACTTTGTCATTGGTATCCCTTGCATTTTCCTCAGAAACCACATTTCCACAACCATCAGAATTTCAGCTTGTCTGCGCATTGTCCACGCTTCACATCCATACAAAAGTACAGGTTTTAAGTAGTACTTTAACAATGTTTCTCGTTGCCTTGTGTGTCCACCTCAGCTCCGGCATTAATGCCAACAGGGACACACAAGTACAACTTCTCGTTCCTGTTGCCCAGCCAAGGCATCCCGTCGTCGTTTGAGGGTTTTTGTGGCGCCATCAGGTACTGGATTACACTGGAGGTGGACAAGCCGTTCCCGAGTATCAATGATAGGTTCTACAAATGTTTCACTGTTCTATCCAACCTGGACATCAATGAGGCAGTCCACAGGGTAGGATCCTAATTAACGTGTCTTTTTTTCATGTTGTTGTTGGTGGTGTTGTTGTTGGTGGTGTTGTTGGTGGTGTTATTGTTGGTGGTGTTGTTGAGGCTCTACTTCTTTAACGTATACTTACTACTACTACAACTACTACTGCTGGTGCTGCTGTTGTTGCTAATACTACTGCAACTACTACAACTACAACAACTACTACAACTAAAACTACTACTACTGCTGCTACTACTGCTGCTACTACTACTACTACTACTACTACTACTACTACTACTACTACTACTACTACTACTACTACTACTACTACTACTACTACTACTACTATTGCTGTTGCTAATACTAATAATACTACTTCTGCTTTTTCTTTTTTGCTGTGAAGTTGAAACCTCCACTAACAGACTACCTGACTTCTTCTTCTTCTTCTTCTTCTTCTTCTTCTTCTTCTTCTTCTTCTTCTTCTTCTTCTTCTTCTTCTTCTTCTTCTTCTTCTTCTTCTTCTTCTTCTTCTTCTTCTTCTTCTTCTTCTTCTTCTTCTTCTTCTTCTTCTTCTTCTTCTTCTTCTTCTTCTTCTTCTTCTTCTTCTTCTTCTTCTTCTTCCTCTTCTCCTCCTCCTCCTCCTCCTCTCCTTCTTCTTCTTCTTCTTCTTCTTCTTCTTCTTCTTCTTCTTCTTCTTCTTCTTCTTCTTCTTCTTGTTCTTCTTCTTCTTCTTCTTGTTCTTCTTCTTCTTCTTCTTCTTCTTCTTCTTCTTCTTCTTGTTCTTCTTCTTCTTCTTCTTCTTCTTCTTCTTCTTCTTCTTCTTCTTCTTCTTCTTCTTCTTCTTCTTCTTCTTCTTCTTCTTCTTCTTCTTCTTCTTCTTCTTCTTCTGCTTCTTCTGCTTCTTTTGCCTCTTCTTCTTCTTCTTCTTCTTCTTCTTCTTCTTCTTCTTCTTCTTCTTCTTCTTCTTCTTCTTCTTCTTCTTCTTCTTCTTCTTCTTCTTCTTCTTCTTCTTCTTCTTCTTCTTCTTCTTCTACCCACTCTTCGTATTACACCTGTCATCTTCTCTCCTAAAGAACTTTATGGAAAAGAATCATAAGCGGGCCATGAAAAGGCGATATTTCTCCTTCTCCACTGAATGATCTGTTTTTGATATTACTAAAATCCCATGTAATTAAAGTCAACATATATTTTTCTATACTGATATTTTATATTGCAATCGGTACTCCGCGGGTGATGTGGTCAATATCAGGCCGACCGCCTTAATTTCCCAAGAATTTTCCTGGTAGCCATTTTACGCTGTATCGACCTGAAAGAGCACTTTAATTTTAAAAATCCGTTTCGATGCATATTTGAACCCACGGCCTCTGAGCTGACAGACAACCCAAGCCAATATGCTACCGCAGATGACAATGTTAATACTGTTTGTGGATTATGTCATTAGGTGATTGCTGTATTCCCCTAGTGTTATGTGTTTACTATTTTGTGAATGTATTGTTACCGTGGTACTGTTGAAAATAGACTAAAATTATTTGTAAGTGAAAACAATGTGTACATGTCAACTGTATGTCTTAGTCAGTTCACACTTTAACTCAAGAGAATCTCATGGAGATTCTCATAAACATGTAAATAACACTTGAGATAAGAGGTGTTAAAGTAACAATCTGGCTTCATGCAACAGTTGAATGCTTCAGAAAGAATGGAGTTATGTATATCATGTGACATGAAAATAAAATAATAGAGATTATGCTTAACCATATTAATGAATCCCCATAAATAGTCACAATCATAACCTAGATGGAATATGTGTGACATAGATTTAAAGCAGAATAGACCAAGCAATAAATGAAAAGTATCTTATGCAATAAGACTGAATGTCAGAAAGAGAGCATTAAATGATGTAAAGAACCTGTTGTATGACAGTTAATCGCGGAATGTCAACGAACAACTTAGGAAGAACTTGGAGGTAAGGCTGATTTGGTTTCCTAGAAGTATGCTGGGTATACCTGGTAATGCCAACTATGAGCGGGTGTCTGGAAAAGACTAACAAAGGTAGAACACTATATACAACCATAAGGAGGAGACAAACAGTGTTCTTTAGTTGTGAAATGAGAAGAGAGACATTTCTTACTGACAGATCAACGGTGCAATCTGGCCGAGAGATATTGCTTACTGACATATCAACGGTACAATCTGGCCCAGAGATATTTCTTACTGACAGATCAACGGTACAATCTGGCCGAGAGACATTTCTTACTGATAGATAAGGGTACAGTCTGGCCCAGAGATATTTCTTACTGACAGATCAACGGTACAATCTGGCCGAGAGATATGATGCCATCCATCTACGACGGTTCCACAGAGAAATCTCATCCAGAACGTTAAAGACCGAGGTACTTGAAGATGCATGAACGCCTACGCCAGCTGGCAGGGCACATTTCCATAAGTGTCCCAGTGTGCAGTGTCACCAATGTATTTCTATAAGTGACCCAGAGTGCAATGTCACACGTGTATGTGTATAGGTGTCCCAGTATGCAATGTCACAAATGTATTTCTATAAGTGTCCCAGTGTGCAATGTCACACATTTATTTCTATACGTGTCCCAGTATGCAATGTCACACACGAAATTCCATAAGTGTCCCAGTATGCAATGTCACACATGCATTTTCATAAGAGCCAATCTGTGCCATGTCACATATATATTTCCATACGATTACATGGCAAATGCTGCAGGACGTTGACTGCAACGTCCTGTAAAGAACGTACAACTAACGTTTAACGTATGTTCTATATCTTTCTATATTGGGTATACTCAACAAGCTGTATTATTGAATCTACAAATGTAAACTCGACAAGCTTTACTATTAAATCTAAAACTGTAAACTCAACAAGCTGTACTATTGAATCTACAACTGTAAACTTAACAAGCTGTTTCTATTTAAACTACAACTGTTAACTCAACAACCTGCACTATTGCAGAGACCCGTGTGTGCCACAGTGGAGAAGCCTTTGTCTAAAGCTCTGGGGATAGGAAACGCTGGAACACTGACTGCCAGACTCTCGCTGGATCGATCTGGCTACTGCCCAGGAGAACAGGTAACACATCTCAAGATAATACAGAAAATGTTCCATGACCTTTACAGGACGTTGCTACCAACCCCATGGTAGTTCTCTAAGTAATTGTACGTTCAGTAGTTTGCCATGGATTAATAAAAGAGAAGTCAACGATTAAGTCTGATTTAATGCAGCAGAATGTAAAATTAAGAAGCCTTTGGAGCACAAATTGTTGGTGCTCCACTTTCACCAACATTACACGTTGTGACCGCACTGGCTGATGATGAGTTTTTAGATACTTCAGATGGAGATAGCACTCGGTTAATAGTATCCTGTTTTCATTCTTGTACACGCGACTGTTAACTAATTTGTAGTGATACAGATCGGAAGTTTTTGTAAGATTAATGTCATCATTGATCCAGAGTTTTTAACTCGCAATTGTTCGTTTACTCTTGCAGATCTGTATCAATCTTGAAGCAAAGAACGATAGCATTAAAGATCTGGGTCTTGTGAAAGCTTCTTTAGTCCAAAAAGTCTTTTACAAAGCATCAGCTTCTACAGATACGACAATTCATACTATCAGAACAATCCAAAGTGACAAGCTAGGTACGCCAGTTAGTAATTGTCATAGCAGTATTTTCTAAAGTTTTAACATTAAATTAGTAAACCGAATTGGCCTGTGTATTATCAGGGTCCATATTGGAAGTAAAGATTACTAATATTGTATTCTAGAATATGTGGTCAGAGGCGACAAAGCTGATTGGTGTGAGGCTGGCTATCTACTGCCGTAGAAATCTACAGCTTCAAGATCTAATAAATCAATATCAATTTAAAAGGTTTGGCATGAGTTGGTTAAGAGACAATGCTTCATGCATTTCTCGTGGAGCGGCTTGCATCTCAGTAAAAGAAGCACGTGAGAAGCATGATACGGATTTTCAGCCTATGGCGTGCAAGAGTGAGAGGAAATGAACAGGCTGATCGACTGGCTGCTGCCGCTCTTTTGAGTGGTTGGCTGGGTTATGACAATACTTGGGTGGCGAAGATTATAGGATCCAGTGGAAAGTGCAGCACACCAAGGAAAGGACCCACGCCTGGAGAGGATAATTCAGCAGATGCGAGCAGGGGGTTTTCACGACACTCAACATGCAGAGGAAAATGCAGGCAACGTTCGTCGAGCTGCCACTGGTACCATCAGAATTGTAACTCTTCGCTGGCTGCTGGAGTAGGAGATGGGGAACGTGTGGGAATGTCAAGAGAGAGTGCGATGATACTGATTCCATATTTCCTCCCCTGGTGATATAAGACAGTAAAATAAGAAAAACAACCAAACAGAGTACGAAACGTTTTTTTAAATTTTTTTTTTAAAGGAACGAATAATGAAGAAGTGTAAATTTGTAGATAATAATTCAGATTTTCTCCCCCCGCTCTCTTGCTTTGAACTCAAGCGTAGGCCATGCACATTAGTTATAGAAGTGATGGACTGAAATGTAAGTGTGGATTAACTTTCCCTATTAACATTGTCCCTCGCCATCAGGCGAACCCACTCCGACTTTAGAGGTACTTGTAATGTACGTCCCCATGTCAAGGACGACAGGTCAACAATTTAGTCCAGCTGTCGGATGTAGGCGTTGAACTATTTACCTCGGCATCAGCAGACCGGATGTTTAAGAACACGCGGTCTTGCCCATTCCGCCATGCGGACTTGCAATAATTCAGATAATAAGTAATTTACTTTATTGTATTTTATTTCACTGTGACATTCTGCTCAATCAATCAATCAGGTGCCGTCTCCGCAATGAAGGTTGGCTGCAATGGATCTCCAACATTGTCTGTCTCTCTTCTTGACTGTACATTCTGTCAGGCTGATGTTCGTCCATCTCTTGATGGTATTTTCCCACTTGTATCGTTGTCTACCTCTTGCTCGCTTGCCCTCAACCTTGCCTTCCAGTATGGTTTTTATAAGAGTATCATGTCTTTTAACGTGGCCAAAAAATTTCACTTGTCTCATCTTTATTTCTTTCATCAACTCTCTCTTCATTCCCAGTTTTTCTAGGACCTCTGCATTTGATTGTGTTTGTTTCCATAAAATACGACCTATTCGTCTGTATATCCACATCTCCACGGCTTCTATGTGACATTCTAGTAGCTTGCTCAATGTCCAGGCTTCCGCGCCATTAACTGTCAGTGAATTAGAGAATGTCCGGTTTTCGTAAGTGCTCTTGATGTCAATTTTTCGGACACTGCTAAAGATTGTGATCAAAACGTTCGTTTGTCCATATAACTGTGTTATTTGTTTGTCGATCATGCTAGTATAAGTTTGCTTTCATTTTTTTCACGTTGTTTATAATATTTCGTTTTCAGTGTATATGTGATTACGAACTGTTTATGCAATTCAGGCAAAGGCGAGTCTGTGAAATGGGCGGATCAGCTGATGCCTGTCGATTTGGTGCCCCCTAGTAGCGCACCTTTGACATGTCATATAATACAGGTTAGTGATGATATGAGTTGAATGTATGCCGTAATACATACACGCACGTACAAACCCAAACACACACACACACACACCACACACACACATATACACACACGCATATTAGAGAGGTGTGGGGAGAGATGCTACGGCTATTTTAAATAATTGCCTGTCTAACAATGCTCAAATTAATACATAGTAACAAATGTGTTCACTTGCTTTCCAAGCCACGTTACGTGATATTAATAAAAATTTTCGGAAAGACCCCTCTGTCGTGTCTCCAACTTACAGTGGTAGAGGCGTTTGCCTGTTCCAACGATCCAAATAGCTATAGATACACAGCACAGCTATTGATAGGGTCGCCCATGTAGGGCAGACCGGGGAATAGGGACCAGGTGAATACGATGGTTACAAATGTGAGGGTGTATATGTCTTGGCCGTTGCATTACACAAGTAACTTTGTTATCGGTATAAACAGTTTATTTATCATGCCAATGTTATGCACGACAACAGTTAAAGATAACACTATCGCATATACTGCAGATGGGTTTTACTGTAGCTTATAGATTGATAATGTTATATTTAAGTCAAGGTATGACGCAACGAGGCGTCCATTTCCCTTCCAAGCCGACTTTAACTCTGAAACTTTTCAACAATGTGGCTAGTAAATTACATGTTGGCATTGTTACTGACAGAAAACGAGCAGGTGTTATACAATCTGGTGGAACGACTAAATATGCGCAGTGGAAAATGCTTATTAGATATTAAAACTAAAATATCGAAAACCTATTATACCTAGTAAAGGAAGGGAACGGCACAGCAAGGAACACAGCAACAAGGAACACCACAGCAAGGAACACCACAGCAGGGGACATCACAGAAAGGAACATCACAGCAAGGAACATCACAGCAAGAAACATCGAAGGAATAAATATCACAACAAGAAACACTACAGCAAGGAACATCACAGCAAGGACCATCACAGCAAGGAACATCACCGCAAGGAACATCACAGCAAGTATCATCACAGGAAGGAACATCACAGCAAGGAACATCACAGCAAGGAACATCACCGCAAGGAACATCGAATAAATAAATATCACAACAAGGAACACTACAGCAAGGAATACCACAGCAAGGAACATCACAGCAAGGAACATCACATCAAGGAATATGACAGCAAGTATCATCACAGCAAGGAACATCACAGTAAATAAATTCACAGCAAGACACAATGCAGCAAAGAACACGACAGCAAGGAACATGACAGCAAGAATCATCACAGCAAGGAACATGACAGCAAGGAACATCACAGCAAGGAACTTCACAGCAAGACACAATACAGCAAGGAACATTACATTACAGCAAGGAACATGACAGCAAGTATTATCACAACAATGGAACATTACAGCAAGGAACATGACAGCAAGTATCATCACAACAAGGAACATCACAGTAAGGAACATCATAGCAAGGAACATCACATCAAGGAACATCACAGCAAGGAACATGACTGCAAGTATCATCACAACAAAGAACATCACAGCAAGTATCATCACATCAAGGAACATCATAGCAAGGAACATCACAACAAGGAACATCACTGCAGAGAAATTCACAGCAAGGCACAATACAGCAAGGAAGATCACAGCAAGTAACATGACAGCAATTATCATCACACCAAGGAACATCACAGCAAGGAACATCACAAGAAGTATCATCACAGCAAGGGACATCACAGCAAGGAACATCACAGCAAGTAGCATGACAGCAATTATCATCACACCAAGGAACATCATAGCAAGGAACATCACGACAAGTATCATTACAGCAAGGGACATCACAGCAAGGAACATCACAACAAGTATCATCACACCAAGGAACATCATAGCAAGGAACATCACAACAAGTATCATTACAGCAAGGAACATCACAGCAAGGAACATCACAGCAAGTATCATCACAGCAAGGGACATCACAGCAAAGAACATCACAGCAAGTATCATCACAGCAAGGGACATCACAGCAAGGAACATCACAGCAAGTATCATCACAGCAAGGGACATCACAGCAAGGAACATCACAGGAAGTAACATCACAGCAAGGAACATCACAGCAAGTATCATCACAGCAAGGGACATCACAGCAACGAACATCACAGCAAGGAACATGACCACAAGGAACATCACAGCAAGGAACATCACAGCAAGGAACATCACAGCAAGTATCATCACAGCAAGGGACATCACAGCAAAGAACATCACAGCAAGGAACATCACCGCAAGGAACATCACAGCAAGGAACATCACAGCAAGGAACATCACAACAACGAACATCACAGCAAGGAACATCACCGCAAGGAACATCACCGCAAGGAACATCACAGCAAGGAACATCACAGCAAGTATCATCACAACAAGGGACATCACAACAAGGAACATCACAGCAAGGAACATCACAGCAAGTATCATCACAACAAGGGACATCACAACAAGGAACATCACAACAAGGAACATCACAACAAGGAACATCACCGCAAGGAACATCACAGCAAGGAACATCACAGCAAGGAACATCACAGCAAGTATCATCACAGCAAGGGACATCACAGCAAAGAACATCACAGCAAGGAACATCACAGCAAGGAACATCACCGCAAGGAACATCACAGCAAGGAACATCACATCAAGGAACATCACAGCAAGTATCATCACAGCAAGGGACATCACAGCAAAGAACATCACAGCAAGGAACATCACAGCAAGGAACATCACAGCAAGGAACATCACAGCAAGTATCATCACAGCAAGGGACATCACAGCAAAGAACATCACAGCAAGGAGCATCACAGCTAAGATCACAACAGCAAGTATCATCACAGCAAGGGACATCACAGCAAGGAACATCACCGCAAGGAACATCACAGCAATTAACATCACAGCAAGGAACATCACAGCTAAGAACATCACAGCAAGAATCGTCACAGCAAGGAACATCACAGCAAGTATCATCACAGCAAGTATCATCACAGCAAGGGACATCACAGCAAAGAACATCACAGCCAAGAACATCATGGCAAGGAACATCACAGCAAGGAACATCACAGCAAGGGACATCACAGCAAAGAACATCACAGCAATTAACATCACAGCAAGTATCATCACAGCTAAGAACACAACAGCAAGTATCATCACAGCAAGGAACATCACAGCAAGTATCATCACAGCAAGGAGCATCACAGCTAAGAACACAACAGCAAGTATCATCACAGCAAGGAACATCACAGCAAGTATCATCACAGCAAGGAGCATCACAGCTAAGAACACAACAGCAAGTATCATCACAGCAAGGAACATCACAGCAAGTATCATCACAGCAAGGGACATCACAGCAAAGAACATCACAGCAAGGAACATCACCGCAAGGAACATCACAGCAAGGAACATCACAGCAAGGACCATCACAGCAAGTATCATCACAACAAGGGACATCACAACAAGGGACATCACAGCAAGGAACATCACAACAAGGGACATCACAGCAAGGAACATCACAACAACGAACATCACAGCAAGGAACATCACCGCAAGGAACATCACCGCAAGGAACATCACAGCAAGGAACATCACAGCAAGTATCATCACAACAAGGGACATCACAACAAGGAACATCACAGCAAGGAACATCACAGCAAGTATCATCACAACAAGGGACATCACAACAAGGAACATCACAACAAGGAACATCACAACAAGGAACATCACCGCAAGGAACATCACAGCAAGGAACATCACAGCAAGTATCATCACAGCAAGGGACATCACAGCAAAGAACATCACAGCAAGGAACATCACAGCAAGGAACATCACCGCAAGGAACATCACAGCAAGGAACATCACAGCAAGGAACATCACAGCAAGGAACATCACAGCAAGTATCATCACAGCAAGGGACATCACAGCAAAGAACATCACAGCAAAGAACATCACAGCAATTAACATCACAGCAAGTATCATCACAGCTAAGAACACAACAGCAAGTATCATCACAGCAAGGAACATCACAGCAAGTATCATCACAGCAAGGAGCATCACAGCTAAGAACACAACAGCAAGTATCATCACAGCAAGGAACATCACAGCAAGTATCATCACAGCAAGGGACATCACAGCAAAGAACATCACAGCAAGGAACATCACCGCAAGGAACATCACAGCAAGGACCATCACAGCAAGGAACATCACAGCAAGTATCATCACAGCAAGGGACATCACAGCAAGTATCATCACAGCAAGGAACATCACAGCAAGTATCATCACAGCAAGGGACATCACAGCAAAGAACATCACAGCAATTAACATCACAACAAGTATCATCACAGCTAAGAACACAACAGCAAGTATCATCACAGCAAGGAACATCACAGCAAGTATCATCACAGCAAGGAGCATCACAGCTAAGAACACAACAGCAAGTATCATCACAGCAAGGAACATCACAGCAAAGGACATCACAGCAATTAACATCACAGCAAGGAGCATCACAGCTAAGAACATCACAGCAAGAATCGTCACAGCAAGGAACATCACAGCAAGTATCATCACAGCAAGGGACATCACAGCAAGGGACATCACAGCAAGGAACATCACCGCAAGTATCATCACAGCAAGGAGCATCACAGCTAAGAACACAACAGCAAGTATCATCACAGCAAGGAACATCACAGCAAAGGACATCACAGCAATTAACATCACAGCAAGGAGCATCACAGCAAAGGACATCACAGCAAGGAACATCACAGCAATTAACATCACAGCAAGGAGCATCACGGCTAAGAACACAACAGCAAGAATCGTCACCAGCTGCATTCGTGTCTCGTTTACGCTATGTGGCCAAGCCATGCAGACATGCATTTATCTCTCTGCCCTCTGCTCGTTTACCCCCCTCCCCACCTCACTCTTCTCTACCTTGTAAATTCGCCAGTGTATTTCTTCTCATAATGTTTCCACACATCTTGACTGCCTACGTCTAAATTCTTTACCCATGTCATTTGTTTCTTGTATATCTTGCTCATATCAGTAATCCCATACGATACATTTAATATTACTGTCATACTGTCCATAACATAAATCAATTCTGTCGACTCTTAAGTATAATGAACATGTTAGAGACATAGAAAGAATGGCTGTAGTGAAGTTGTGTCCATACCAGGTGAACTATATAGTTACAATGGAAGTAGAAGTACCACTTGGGCTGGATCTGGAGGTTAACATTCCCATCACAATTGGCACAATTCCACTGGGCGTGGCTCTGCCTTCTGAATCTGTACGCAATCAAGCGACTGTTAGCTCCGCCCTTGTCAAGTACGCACTGTGTACCACAGGATATGAGGTATGTGTGAATGTATGTGTCTATGTAGTTATGTATACACATATAAGGTTCATCATCATCTTGTGTCATGCCACCTTAAACAGTCACCAGAGCTGTTCAGCTCAATGTTTTTGTTTCGATTATGCCATACATCCTAGCCATCCAGCTATCTACTTCTCTGCCTTCCTCTGCTTCTTTTTTCCCTCAATCTTGCCAGTTTTCACCAAGTTCTCCAGTTATTTCTTCTAATAACGTGTCTAAAATATGTACACTATCCAAATGAGATCCGATTAGGTGTGTATTGGAAACAACTCTGATAGTGATAATGCCATCACTGTCTGGCGAAGCTTCAGTTCTCTCTGAAGACTGCTGTATGTGTTAGACGTTGCCATCATCTGTGGATTAGGGGTAAGTGAACGTAGTTTCACGGTTCTCCCCACTTATTGGGTTGAGGGTTTCAGATCAACTGCAAGCGACATAGCAACAGAGCACATTGTACTGATTTCGAATTATATGAGCGTCGCCTTTCTGAAAACACTGGGAAACGCTTGAACGTAAAATTACCTAGTAAACTGCAAAAAGGGAATACATATTGGTATTGACTGCAATGTGCTGCAAGGAATATGCAATAAATTATATTTTAATGTAAGAATAGCGAATGAACCTGTTATCAAAGGGTTGAGAATTGAACACAACAGGGCCCGTCTGATATTCTGCCCGTCTTGTCTCTCTCTCATTTCATTCAATATGTCTTTCATATAAGAATTATAAGGGAACAAACAGTATCACTAAAGTAATACGCATAAATTGAATTATTCGCAATGGAGGTTCAGTTCAATGAAGCTGATCTTCTGCCCAATGTCTACGGGTTTCTTACAGTTCATCTGTGGTGTTGTCTACCCACCAGTAACAAACACTTCTTCTTGCATGCATTCCCTGTGTAATGTCGTGTTATCACAATCGACACACCTGCACACTGGCCTGTGCCATACGTGCTCATTCCTCTGATGCAGCAGCCATCTCAACATATCTCTACTCACTATTTCCATGAGGTGCTGATTATAATGTCTCATCTATATGGTTACATTCATAGTACATACTTTAGTATATGTCTCTTTTTTTTTTTTTTATCCTCGAAGTGCTGTGTTTGTATAACCTGGATGTTATTCGGTAATTGGTTCTTAAATACTAGCATTGCAGTACTTCGTTGAATTTTTAATTCTTATCAACATATATTCCTCTTTAAGTATAATAACATTTCTAATGATATTTTTAATATCTATATATTATTTCTTCATTGTCTGCGTTTCTGTACCACATAAACAACTATTGATACAATAGTTATATTAATTTTCTTAATATTTCTTTTGTATCTGCTGTTTACACCAGCTAAATAATTAAATTGAAATTTTTGAGATGATGAATCTGTCCCATGCTAACCCATAGCTGTAGAACACAGACCATTTTGTAATCACCGAAGACGGAAGCAATCTGACCTTGAACTTAAATGCTACTGAATCATGTTTAAAATACTATAAATTAGAAGGTGTTTGTAGGTGTGTTCGTTAGGTGTTTGTAGGTGTGCTCGTTAGAAGGTGTTTGTAGGTTTGCTCGTTAGAAGGTGTTTGTAGGTTTGCTCTTTACAAGGTGGTTGTCGGTGTGCTCGTTAGAAGGTGTTTGTAGGTTTGCTCGTTAGAAGGTGTTTTTAGGTTTGCTCGTTAGAAGATGTTTTTAGGTTTACGTTTGCTCGTTAGAAGGTGTTTTTAGGTTTGCTAGTTAGATGGTGCTTGTAGATTTGCTCCTCATATGGTGTTTGTGGGTTTGCTCATTAGAATGTGTTTGCAGGTTTGTTAGTTAGAAGCTGTTTATAAGTTTGCTCGTTAGAAGGCGTTTGTAGGTTTACTCGTTAGAAGGTGTTTGTGGGATTGCTCGTAGGTAAAACCTCGTTTCACAATTCCATTTCCACGACATACCGAGTCGATGGTTCGAAATTAGCGTTAGACGATTTGCAAAGAGTGTTTTCGACGGTATAAGGCGTTGGTCGTTCATAAAGAAATGGCAATCTACTACTGGATGGGTGGGGGTGAGTGTGTTGGTGAGTAGATCGGGTGGGGTAGGTGTGAGGGTGGGTGTGTGGGGTTCGGGTGTGTGTGGGGTGGGGGTGTGAGGGTGTATGTGTGAGGGGTATGGATGGGTGTGTGTGTGGGTGTGTGGCCGGGGATATATATATATATATATATATATATATATATATATATATATATATATATATGTGTGTGTGTGTGTGTGTGTGTGTATGTGTGTGTATCTATGCATGTATCTATGTATGTATCTTTGTATGTACCTGTGTATGTATGTATGTACGTAAATATCTAAATATATAGGAATGTTTGTACCTATGTCTGTTTGTATGTATGTGTGTGTTATTGTGTCCCTGTGTTGGTATGTGTATGTATCCGTGTTGCTTTGATGACTTCCCATTCACTTATTTTTCTGTAGTGTTTATCCTATTCTGCTACAGATTTAGATCTTAGATTTCCTCTAACTAGACATCTTTGAAACAGTAGGTGTTCACAACTCATAGTATGATTTGTCTGCTGCCCTTGCGTCCTCAGAAATTTAACAAGAGAACAAGTGACTTTCCCAAGCTGTCCTATTATATACCTCGAACGGTCATTGTCAAGACCTCTGCCCAGCAGCAAGCCACAACAAATAAAACCATGAGAGCCTCTGCATCTCCTGCAGCTGCAAAAGCAACACAAGTTGCCACTATATCAAGAGTTGAGGCAGCATTCGCAGCAACACTTTTGCCACAAGCAGCAGAACCGACGTATTCAACAGCAGCCGAGGCTAACCTGGAGATCCCAGATATTGTAGTGGATTCAGCACAGATGGATGTTCTACCAAGCTATGAAGAAGCCTGTGCTAACTTCATCCAGCCACAACCGTTGCCACAGTACAACCAACTACTACCTGACAAGGGCAGTATTCTCATGCTACTTTTTCCGTGCATGGACACGTCGTTGGTCGGGGAGGCCTTCAAGCGAAACACACCCAATCTACTGATGCACGAAGGGCGGGTTCTGGCTTTCATCCCTGAGGTAAGTACTTCTAGGAATAGCTTTTCAATCGTTACTATTACAGATTGCGGACTATTCAAGCTAAGTGAATTATGAGGAATTAATATAAAGGTGCAAATCACGCCGCGCTGGTTTCTTACGGAAATGTATGGATGCCAGTCGTTCGGAAACAATGGCAAACTACTGAACGTAAAATCTTGCCAAGACATCAACAGCAGCTGAAAAATGATGTGTTGACGGCAATGTCCCGTAAAAAGGATATGCAAACATATATATCAGGTATGAAGGTTATCAGTTATATATATATATATATATATATATATATATATATATATATATATATATATATATATATATATAATGAGAGAAAATGAGTCATTGTGTTTCTCTTGTGCCCAAGAATACTATTGATGCTACCATATCAATGAGTAACTGTGTTTCTCTTGTTGCCAAGAAAACTATTAATGCTAACATATCACTGAATTTCTATGAAGCGTGTATTTCAGCGAGAGAACCAACTGGTCTACAATACAGGACTAGCACTACCCACCCAGTATGCCTTATAACGTAAAATGATTATTTTTACTCTTTACATTGATTGCAGAACTCCTATACTTTCAACATAAGTTGTAAGAATCCTTTACTCTTTATATTCTACATCAGTTATAGGACGAACGTTTGTTAAATTTTCGTTGTTTAATTGCCACAGTTCTGTTTGGGGCTCGTAATAATGTAGTTGCATGACCAAAGCACCAATACGTTTCCGGTGTTCTCAGTATTGATCTATAGAACCACATCTGCAACCAGACAGTAACGTCTGATTCATGTGTCGATTGTCCACTGTTCATTTTTATCTGTCTTGAATTGTTTTCAGTAATGATCTATGACAGAGGCTTTAGTTTTGGCTTTCTGTGACAAATACCCGCATCATTTACTGCGCTGACATTTGACATATCACATCCACACCTAACCTCTAACGATGTGTGCGGTTGCTTAAATTGGCCAACTAATGACGTGCCACTTGTATCTTGCATGCATTTCATTATTAATTTACTACATAAATTATTTAAACATTTTTGTTAGCAGCACATATTTCCTATACCTTCATTTGTGATGAAACATTCCCGTCTGGTGTTCCATTCTTTATCTTTCATTATAATATTTTGTAGCAAGAGTGTGTGTTATTCCGGGCCGTGGTAGCGCGGTGCTAGAACGCTGGCCTGCTAGCACCGTTGGTTATGTGTTCGAATTCAGTCGAAAATGAGTACCAGGAAATATGTTCAGCAGTAAAGGCGGTCGGCATCGTATTGGCCACATCACAGCTTGAGTGCCGTTTTGGTTGCTAATAGTGTTTGACTGGTACCATGTGGTCTATATGCCCCGATACGGCTGTACATGAGTCCCTTTGATTTTATTATACTTACTTATATGATTTATTATGTTTCTGTCTGACCATTAATTTGTAATTGTGTAAACAGTATCTTATTCTATCACATTACATCTATCGCACACTCACTTTTCAAGGTAGTATTAAATATTGTGTCCAGCAATATTATGTGCCTATTGGAAGAAGGTATACAGTCGTTACTCATATAGTTTATGTATAGTTCATTTTCTGCCGGCTCCCTGGTTGAGGAGTTAGCAGCTTACTCCGTTAATCCCGAAAACTCTCGTGGTTGACGTGAGCGCACGAGAATTAGAAGCGGTTCGAGTCGGGCCAGTGACCTATGAGAGTATGGAGCCGGTCGCTCAGAAAGTCGTGGCGTGCTGATGAGCGTAATATAGCCTTAGGAATCAACATACAGCTGAAAGATGCTGCTGTTAACCGCAATATCCTGAAACAGGATGGAAAAGCGGGAAAGAAAATAGTTCATTTTCTAATTGCACACAAAAAAACAAATAGTAGTTGTTGGTTTGAATGCAGCGCAGTTTATTTGCTCACTCTACATTTCAGATACAGTTGCTGCCGTCACAACAAACAGCTGCCGTACTGATTCGCTTCCATGCAGAGAGGAATGGCTTGACCTGGTTGCAGAACATGACCTACACCAACACAGATCTCTCCAGCAGGTGGCATGCTTTAATAGGTGTAAATAAAGAACCGAATGAGTTTATTGGAGATCCTGCTATGTACAGATCTCTGTCAGTGAAACTGTTCAAGAAGACAGCTGACTTTACACACAGCAAGAGCTTCTGGGATGAATACAACTTGCTTCGGAACCAAGTCCTGGTACCACTGAAAGAGAAACATGAAGTTCGACGTTTGTCTCTGGTAAGGTCATCTATGCAAGTGGAGACTGGAGCTCTTTTCCCGCAAAAGCCACAGAGCTGATTCTAGTGGTGTCTGGGTACCCGGATCTTGAGCATCGTGAAGCCTTCGTGCAGGAGAGCGGTAACAGCCCGGAGGTAACACGGTTTTATGAACTATTCATGATGTACTGCAGTTGTCTCTTCAAAGCCGACATTGAAACTGGCGATATTGCAACATTTCAGGACTTGTAGACAATATATCTTAAGCAAGCCGTGCAATGTATATTTAGACTTATATTGGCAATAGTATAAATATTTTATACGCAAATGTGGATCTAATGTTTGAAACAATATTTATACCGATATAAACGGGTATCATGTCAAATGGTAAACAAAGACCGCCTACGTCGACCAGCATAGCACACACTGATGACGAAGTAAAGAACTCATGTGCACTTCTTGAAAGGGATTGGTATGTGGTGCGAGCTCAATATTTTGATAGATTCAATCGACACAGGAAATGGAGAATATCACGCTAGACCTACACTTCACAAAACATTTCCTAGTACCCATTTTAGGCTTGAAGTCAGTAGGATGTCAGTGAGGATTCGATCACATAACCACAAGGTAACATGCAAGCGTGGTGGCAACTGCTCTACCGAAGCTACCATTTATCAGTACCGCTTGGAAACATATTATATGCTTTCTTGTTGTGCAATCCTTATCTTCTTTTGTTTG
This sequence comes from Cepaea nemoralis, assembly GCA_014155875.1. NCBI lineage: Eukaryota > Metazoa > Mollusca > Gastropoda > Stylommatophora > Helicidae > Cepaea > Cepaea nemoralis. The sequence continues at coordinate 42,142 of JACEFZ010008998.1, read as the reverse complement.
CGATGACCTTTAGTACAGACTGACAGACCTTGTTTCATTACATTGTGTTATCTTAATCGTGTATTATATTTTAATTAAATATTCCCAAAATGCATTTTACGATCAAATCATGTTGGATTTGATTTTTTCCCCCATAGTGGCAGTGTTTCTTCTACATGTTGTTCCAGGTTGGATGGCAATTATAGCATGGCGTTGTTTGGGTAGATTTCATGAGCTATAGAGTGTTTGAGGGACTATACTGTAAGATGTTTGTGTAATTGTATGCTGCAGGGTGTCTATGGAAGGTTATACTGCAAGATGTCTGTGTAACTTTATACTACAAGACGCTAGTGTAACTGTATACAGCAAGATGTCTGTGTAACTTTATACTACAAGACTCTAGTGTAACTGTATACAGCAGGATGTTTGTGTAACTACTTTATAATGCAGGGTTTCTGTAAACATGTTTACTGCAAGATATTAGTGTTACTGTTACTGCAGGACGATTGCGTAACTTTATAATTCAAGATTTAATTTATGTATGTGTAACTTTATACTGCAGGATGTTAGTGTTACTGTATAATGCAAGATGTTAGTGCAACTGTATACTGTAAGGTGTGTGTAAATGTATGCTTCAAGATGTTAGTGCAACAGTATAATGCAGGATGTCTGTGTAACTTTATACTGCAAGATGTCAGTGTAAATGTATACTTCAGGGTGTTTGTGTTACTGTATACTAAATGGTGTTTGTGTAACTTTATACTGCAAGATGTCTGTTCAACGTATCACCATCACCATGTTTTTTTTTTTTTTAATTTGTTGCGTATCCCTTACGGGACGTTGCAGTCAACACCAGCATTTTCAGCTGCTATTGATGTACTAGGCAAGTGTTACGTTCAGTAGTTTGCCATTGCTTTCTGAACGACCGGCTCCTATACCTTTTTCGAAAAAACCAGCACCGCTGTGATTCGAACCCGGGTATACGGGCTCACAAACCGCGTTCGCAAGCCCTTAGCCACAGAGACCGGCATCACCATGTACCATAGCAATAAGCGTGGGCGGTTATATTTCGCCCTCTCGTGTGCATTAGCTCTGTGTTTAAGTCTTAATTATATTGCCTTCTGGGCCAGGCCAAGAAGATATTTAATTCTCTGCCTTTCTCTTTCTCTTTTCCCTTCAATCATGTCAGTTATCACCAAGTTCTCCAGTTTATTTCTCCTCATAACGTGCCCAGAAAATCGTGACTGTATAGTCTCATTTCGGTAATCAATTTAAGGTTTTAAATTTGCTTTTTCTTAGACCTGCTGATTGATTTTTCATTCTGGCCATGGTATTCATTTAATTTTTCTCAGAAACTCCATTTCCACTGCCATTTGGTGTTTTTTTTTTTTTCTGCTGGTCTGCTTATTGTCCATGTTTCACGTCTATATAAATTTAGTTTCACTTCAACACTTTTTTTTTGTCTCGTGGAATTGACAGTTTTTATTGGTCAGTATGTTTTCTGTCTTGCAAAAGGATATCTTTGCTATTTCTTTACTTTTGCGACACTCGTTCTAGTCTCTTCTTCCATCAGATTTTGTGACTGTTCTGAAATAGTTGTACCGAATCAATTGTTTAAAAATGTCCCTATTTGCCCGTATATTACATTGTGGTATTTCTGTTTCTTAAATGCGACCATAATCTCCGCCTTCTTACAATAAATTCTAACCCTAGTTGTTCACTGTGTGCAATAACCACATCTACTAAATGTTGTAGATCCTGTTCGTTATTTGCAATCAATACTGTATCACTCTCTTTTATAGTATTATTGATGTTGTGTCCCCCAATGACGATTCCTTTTATATCTTCAAAATGTAACATATTTTCACAGCATAGGGTATTTGTGCAACTTTATGCTGCAAGGTGTTTGTGTAACATAACATTGTAGAGATGTTGTACAATGTTATACTGCAAAGATATTTGTGTAAATCAATACTGCAATATATTATGTAACATTTTACCTATACTGCAAGGTATTTCTGTAATTTTATTCTTTAAAGTGTTTGTGTAACTGTACTTTACGGAATATTTGTGACAACTTTGCTTAAAGGTAAACTTGTGACAGCTTAACATGCCATAATACATGTGAAAGATTTGTTTGACAGGATGCTTGTGACACCGTGTACAAATACAGTACATAGTTTCATGACAGTATGCTTGCCAAAAGGACCTATTTTTATGCATTATGAACTGGTCAAATAGATTTACACGAAGCGAAACAGTAAGATGTTTTCGTGACTTTCGCTTCAATTCCGTATAGATGTCAAAGATGTCAGAATAAAAAGAAATTGTATTGGCCATAGTAAACGTCACAATGGTTTGAAGGGAACAGGAGGTGGACGATGTTGAAGAGCAACCGACAGATAGTTGTAAGTTAGTTGTAAGTTATGGTTATACAGATAGTTGTAAGTTATGGTCTCCAGCATCACGACGGTAGGCAGAGGATCTCTTTTTTTTTTTTGGGGGGGGGGGGGGAGACAATGGCTATGGCCATTGACGAGTTTGGTCACTGCTAAGAAGGAAAGCAATGTCAAACTACCTTCTTTACAGATGCCAAGAAAATTATGTTTTGCGATATCATCGAAAACGTTGAGATGATCCACGACTCTGGTGATCAAGTGAGATGGCAAAACATGACCGCCTACGCTTACCGACATGGCGCGTGATGGTGATGAAAGAACAGTGATTGAAGGTATGGTCCCGGAAAAAGTGGCAGAGGTCGACCAGCTCAGCGTTGGACACAGGACAGTATACACACTTGAGGCATGGAAATTCATGAGGTAAGTGAATACACGAAGGATCGAGACACTTTCCTGTAGGCCTTGACGACAGTGACATTCAACAAAGCACTAAGTACATGATCGTAATACTGAGAGCATTTATTTTTTGTAAAGTCACATATATAAATGCCTAGAAAAATGTAAAACAAGAAGGCACATAAGTATAAGGCATATAAGTCGAATAAGTTGTTTAATCACAATTAATTAGATAAGTCCTTCAAGCTGAAATATACATTACAAATATTCACACAATAATCTGTATTGTCTACCGGTTGTGATGCATGGCTCTGAAACCTGGAGTATAACTAAAGGAGAAGAAGCCTTGTTACAAACCTTTGAGAACAAAGTCTTAAGACGCATCTTTGGTCCTATTAGGAATACACAAAGTGGAGAGTGGAAAAGAAGAAGCAACAAAAACATTTATGATCTGTTTAAGTCCCCGCTAATCACTGGTATCATGAAAGCTAATAGACTGCAATGGCTGGGACATATAGAAATAATGGAAGATAATAGGGAAACAAAACTCGCTTACACTCAGGAAATAAATGACCGTAGGCCCCGAGGTAGACCAAGAAGACGGTGGAGAAATAATATACATACAGACCTACAAGCACTTGGAATCAGCGACTGGCAAGATAAGGTCAACCGGAGAGACGAATGGAGACGGCTTGTATCTGCAACAAAGAACCTCAATGACTCGGAATGCTGAAGAAGAATAAGAAGATCTGTATAGTCTACTATGGTAATTTTAAACTTACTGTCATGTCATTATTTTTTCACAAACTTGGCTTCTGTAAATTAATAGCAATTGCTTCTTTCAGCTTTAACATACGACCACATTGTGTGTTAAATAAAACACGAATCGCATTGTCCTTTTCAAACATGTGACCGATTTCCAAATTGTGACTCTAGTCGATGTCGTAGGAGGTGTGTGTTGTGTGTCAGCCTGGCCAGGTTCCCAGAGTTTTTGTTCATTATTCTCTTCGTCTAACTAGGTGTATGTTCGATCACCCTGTTGTTCAACTGCCTCTCTGTTCTGACGATATAGGTAGACTCGCACCTGCATGTGAATTGATAAATACAATTGATGTGGCGTACATCTGGGGGTGGGAAAAGAATGGTTAACTCTGCACAACACCAGAAGGCGAAATGACTAGCTGAAATTTTAATTTGCCAGCTTAAATTTGCCAGTATGAAAGTCCTTCGTCTCAAAAATACTCAGAGATACATTCCAAGTGGTGGAATTATTCAATGCAATGCACATAAATAGTAAACACATGGCATCCATGGATATAGCTTTCTTATTAACCAACTTTCCATTAGATGAGACAGTAAAATCAAAGTCGCTGAAAAGTCGACTTCATTGCACCGTGTTTTTATCCCATATGGCTCAGTCTCATTCCGCAGCGAACTGCCGAAAGCTTCACACAAAGCCTGAACTTCGTAGCTCCAGCGACGATCCTCGGGAGTCTTCAAAACTATGCACCCTTGAACCGAAGGTCGCGGCCCTGATTCGAATACACAACCTACGGAGCCTGGGTCAGACGGCTTGACCACTTCGCCACGGAGCCTCCCACGGAGACAGTAAAATTAATAGGGGACCGCAGCAAAGACAAACAACTCAAACTAGGCATACCGATATCTAGATGTCGAAGCGTAAAATAAAGTAAACAAGACGACACATCTATAAATTTCAATAACGAAGACACAAACCATAAATTGTACGATTTATTGCCTGGCATATTTCGCTGCATGTCGTCAGATACATACTGCAGAAGTCACACAACGTGGCGTAAAATAACTAGATTCATTTTTCATGACATCTATACATGCCTAGAAGAAAGTTAAACAAGACGACACTTTATATACATGCATAGAGCAAAGTAACAATTGACAACATAGCATGTATAAATACCTAGAATAAAGTAAAACAATAAGACTTAACCCCCCTCTCTGGGTAGTGAGATCGGACGCCCGTGTGTATTGTTGCGCACGTAAAGAAATCCCTTGGCAGTTGGACATCGAAAAAGAGTAGCCTAACGGCGCTTCCCGGGCAAAATTTCGAGTTAAAAATCTACCCAAAGTATTTCAGGATCCTCGCCGATGTAACGGAGTTCGTGCATTGAGCTGAGTTTCTCCAGACTCAGGTTTGAGTTAGGAGGAAAACGGAGCACTTATGGATTAAACTGTGTGCCGTGATGTTGATCCAACGACTAAACTAAACTAAACTAATAAGACTAATTTCGAGTTAAAAATCTACCCAAAGTATTTCAGGATCCTCGCCGATGCAACGGAGTTCGTGCATTGAGCTGAGTTTCTCCAGACTCAGGTTTGAGTTAGGAGGAAAACGGAGCACTTATGGATTAAACTGTGTGCCGTGATGTTGATCCAACGACTAAACTAAACTAAACTAATAAGACTAATTTCGAGTTAAAAATCTACCCAAAGTATTTCAGGATCCTCGCCGATGCAACGGAGTTCGTGCATTGAGCTGAGTTTCTCCAGACTCAGGTTTGAGTTAGGAGGAAAACGGAGCACTTATGGATTAAACTGTGTGCCGTGATGTTGATCCAACGACTAAACTAAACTAAACTAATAAGACTAATTTCGAGTTAGAAATCTACCCAAAGTATTTCAGGATCCTCGCCGATGCAACGGAGTTCGTGCATTGAGCTGAGTTTCTCCAGACTCAGGTTTGAGTTAGGAGGAAAACGGAGCACTTATGGATTAAACTGTGTGCCGTGATGTTGATCCAACAACTAAACTAAACTAAACTAATAAGACTTAGCGCGCATAAATACCTAGCATAAAGTAAAACAAGAAGATGTAACACATATAACTACCCGGAATAAAATGAAACAAGAAGACGTAATATACATAAATAGTTAGAATAAATCAAAACAATCAGATGCATATATAAGGGCATAGAATAAAGTAAAACAAGACGATACATATAAATAAATAGAATAAAGTACAACAAAACGGCACATATATATATGTATAGCAAGAAGGAAAAAATAATAAGACGCATATATGAATTCATAGAATAAAATAAAACAACACGACACATATAAATGATTGGAATAAAGTAAAACATGAAGACACATATATATGCATAGAATAAAGTAAAACGAGAAGACACATATATATGCACAGAATACAGAAAAACGAAAAGACACATATATAAATGCATAGAATAAAGTAGAACAAGACGACACATATATAAATGCATCGAATAAGGTAAAACAAGTGACGTTGTCAGGGTCTTACTTATTACTGACAATGGCTCGTGTTTTCTGACAGGGAGTGAAACAATCATACACTACGAATGATTATACGAAAACGCACGGTAACATAACTGGAACATTTTAATCACACTCTTCATATCATACTGCGCTCACAATGTCATTTACAGATGCATATCTACAACATATAAGTTCATCAATGCATAGAATAGTACACTCACTCAGTCTCTACAGAGCATACAAGCTTTCGTACGTCAAGCATTGAATAATACATCAAATACATGCACCACTTTCTTCCATGTCCATCCAGTCTCGAAGTCGTCGGCAGTCTGAGCTACCAGCGATGGTTTCTTGTTGGCCCTGCTTTTAGTTCTCGTGCGCTTCGTGCAGCACGCTGACCACCTGCCATACACTGCGTAGTAGCTGCTAGTTGAGTTCACGGTCGTACTAGTTCGTCGCCGCCAGGCGATGGCGAGGGAGATTCTGACATTCTCCACCGCTCCCTCTTATGAAAGGAGTATCCTTTCATTCTGGGTGTTTATACTTGGTACAAGTTAATAATATCTTTCTAAGTCAGAATCGACTAACTGTTTATATTGTTAGGTGACTCTCTGATATATTTCTGGATTGACATTGACTTGTTAATAATGCATGATATATATTTTCCTCGGTGTTGCCCTGAGGCTACTTTCATCAGTATTGTCCCCTAGTTGGATCAGTACCTTGGTTGCTAATGGACTTAAGCCAGTCCGGTAGTTATCAGCGACTAACGCTATCTTTCAAGTAACGCACTACCTCACGACAAAAGAAAAAAAATCACAAAAAGAACATGTCAGGCCCTAAATCATCTTCCTTATAAGATGACTTCAGAATTAGAAACCCACCGATATGGTAGGATAATCCAATACTGGTCCCCCAACCTTGGTAACTATACTCCACGCATAGTTGACGTCATCTGGTGATCTGTAGTCATTTTGGTTACCATGACAAAGATAATATATGCATGCTTACATTTTCCATTTGTCAAATTGTTTCCCCTTAGGTGTAATGGTGAAACGTTATGGGAGGTAATTTTGAAATTCTTTCAAAAAAATAAAGTACATTTGTTATTTCTATTCTAAGCGTCATAGTTTGATATTTCTTTTCAATAGTGGCATACTTGGCACCATTGAGAAAAAATTAATCAATCAATGATTCTTAGATCACAAATATATAAATCCTTTCATACTATTTATCATATGCAAATATTAGTGTCACAAAATCATTCACTCTGTCTTTCATTCATGACTATTTGTGGTATAGTCTGCTATTTTTCATAAATTTAGAAAATATTTAGAAAAGGAAGCGCACGTACATATTAATGTGTTCACACGTTGGAATAATAAACACTGTTCTTGTAGACGTTTGGATTACACTGTTCTGGATAGTTGAATTCCTCTACTGTCGTCCATTGCACACAGTTATACAGTTAAAATATTCGAACAGTTTCCTGTGCTTATATCACTGTTATACATAAGCTTTGTTACTACTGGATGTTACCGAGAGCTGGAATACGGTAAGTCTATACAGCTGTGTAGTACTGTCTTTGTAACACTGTTCGTAGGAATGCTACTAAAGGTTTAAAAGTAATATCCTTACACATTTCGATCGTTCATTTGTTCATCACATTCACTAATTAAAAATGTATTTCTAATAAATTGCAGGACTCAGTCCTTATCACAGAAGTAACTATTCACAGCGTTCTTTGTTTAAATAGATAATTTCGTTGGACTGTGATAGTTGTCTGAGCGCCATAGGTTACCACCTCAGTCTTTGCGCTCAGGCGTAGTTAAACTGTCGTTCGACGTCTCGAGAGGACATCTGGAGAGCAGGTCGGCAATTGTATTTTCTGTTCCGTTGATGTGTCTTATGTCGAAGCTGTAGTTCTGGAGTAACAAAGCCCATCTAGCTATCCTGTGGTTCGTTGGTGTCCCTCTAGTAATGACAGTTAATGGATTGTTATCTGTCTCCACAATGAAATGTTTACCTAGCAAATATTTAGATAACTTAGAAATCGCATAAATTAACGCAAGACCTTCCAACTCTGGTGTAGACCATCTGCGTTCTCTTGGTGATAACTTTCGACTTACATAACAGACTGGATGTAAGATGTCATCATAGGATTGCAACAAAACGCCCGCGATACCTATGGTGCTCGCGTCAGTTCTCAATCTGAAAGGAATGTGTAGATTTGGCAATTTTAGTATAGGATTGGAAGAAAAATATGACAATACTTTTGTAAAGGCAGGTCTCAGGCCTTCTCTGTTACAATTTTAGTAGGTTGGTTTTTGTTAACAGATTTGTAAAACTTTCTGTCAAACTTGAGAAGTTCGGTATGAATCTTCTGTAATAATTTAACAATCCTAACATGCTTCTTACTTCATTTTTGGTTGTACGAAGTGACAGTTTTAGAATTCGAGAAACAATATTGCCATCAGTGGTAATATATCCATTACAAATTTTGTAGCCTCAAAAAGTAATTTCCTGGTAGGCAATTTCTACTTTTGCTGGCTTTACTGTCACGCCATGTTGCCTGGTGCGTTCAAAAGTTTGTTGTAGCGTCACTAGATGTTCTGTCATTGTCTTGGTGTGTACACAGATGTCGTCCATGTATGAGAGAATATTGGGTATGTCTGCCAGTAACAGTCTTGTCATTCTTACAAATGTCGCTGGGGCATTGACTAGCCCAAATGGGAGTTTTCACCATTCGTATAGTCCCCAAGGTGTTGCAAATAATGTAAAGTGTATAGCGTCTTCGGTCATGGGTATTTGCCAGTATCCTTTAGTCATGTCGAGTTTTGTAAAGTATTTGGCATCTGTCATCTCTGTCAGTATGTCCTCGCAGTTTGCCATCGGTTCTGAATCTAACTGCGTTATAGCGTTGAGTTTTCGATAATCAACGCATAGACGTATTGAATTGTCCTTTTTCTTTACAATCACGATAGGAGAACAATATTGTGATTGTGATGTTCTAATGATTTGGTTCTTCTCCAGGTCTAAGATTTCTTGGTGTAATTTGTCTTTGTAATGTATAGGTATCGCATATGGTCTGCACTTGATTGGTACGTGAGTCGTCAGTATGATTTGGTGTTCTACTAAATCTGTCTTTCCTGGATGGTTGGAGAAAATGGTTCTATAGTCGTGTAACAGTTGTCTGCAGTTGTCTGTCTCAGTCTGAGAGATATTAGGAGATAGTTTAATGTCTTGCAGTGTGTCTGTCGTGTTAAGTGATGGGACTGGTATTTCGTCTGTATCTTCAAAGTCTGTGTGGTCCACTACGGTTGTGTTTGCTGCTGTCTCGTCTTGGCCTCCGTCTCTGTTGTAGTAGGGTTTCAACATGTTAATGTGGAATATTTTGTTTTGTTCTTTATTGCCACTTCGTAGTCTACTGCTGAAATTTGTCTTAGAAATTTAAAGGTCCTTGCCAAGAGTCTGCTAGGAGATTTCTGTCGCTGGGTAAGAGAAGTAGTACGTCCTTTTTTGGTGTCAATGTTATTGTTCTGTTTTCCTGTCGGCATACTCCCTGTAGATGGCACCATATTGTCTTAGTGATTCTTTAGCTAATATGCATGATTTCATGATTCTGTCACGTAATGTTGTAACATGCTGGTATGGTGACAATGGTTTTTGTTCATCATTCAATTCAGTTAACAAACTCTTATAAATTGCTAATGGGCCACGTGGTCTGGCTCCATATACTAACTCGAAAGGTGAAAACCCAGTGCTAGAGTGAGGTACTTCTCGATAGGTTGATATACAATTACAATAAAACAATGAATATGCAGTAAGGCATGATAATGATATTGTACTTAAACAGTACAGAAGTATTAGGGCAAACATTACAGTCTTTTGATTCGATTTGTTTGGTTTTGGTTGCTGTCTGTTTTGTGTTAATTTTATCGTGCTGTTTACTTTCGATGTTTCTTGGCTCTGTTTTGGCTTTTGGTCAGCAGGCTTCAAATCTTCTTGTCTTCTTCTTCTTCTTCAGCATTCCGAGCCATTGAGGTTCTTTGCTGCAAATACAATCTGTCTCCATTCGTCTCTCTGGTGGACCTTCTCTTGCCAGTCGTTGATTCCAAGTGCTTGTAGGTCTGTATGTATATTATCTCTCCACCGCCTTCTTGGTCTACCTCGGGGTCTACGGTCATTTATTTCCTGAGTGTAAGCGAGTTTTGTTTCCCTATTATCTTCCATTCTTTCTATATGCCCCAGCCATTGTAGTCTATTAGCCTTCATGATACCAGTGATTAGCGGGGACTTAAACAAATCATAAATGTCTTTGTTTCTTCTTCTTTTCCACTCTCCACTTTGTGTATCCCTAATGGGTCCAAAGATGCGTCTTAAAATTTTGTTCTCAAAGGTTTGTAACAAGGCTTCGTCTCCTTTCGTTGTACTCCAGGTTTCAGAGCCATACAGCACAACTGGTCTGATCAGTGTTTTGTATATTGTGATTTTGGTGTTACGAGATAGCGCCTTTGATTTTAGTAGATGTTGTAGTGCATAGTATATCTTATTTCCAGAGTTGATTCTAGTTTGTATTTCTTCCCTTATGATGTTGGAGCAGTTGAAGATTGTACCCAGGTATTTGTAGGTTTCCGTTCTTTTAATGGTCATATTATCTATTTGTATGTGGCCAGAGTTTTTAGCCATTCCGTCTCTTGAAATTACCATATATTCTGTCTTATCTTGGTTGATAACCAGCCCCATCTGTTGGGCTTTTTCCTTTAAGTGAGTCAATATTTCTAATGTCTTTTGTTCACTTTGCCCTATAATATCTATATCATCTGCATAACCAAGCAGCTTGGATGTTCCTCCAATATCACATTCCTCCTTTACCTTCCTTACAACTTTCTCTAGAGCCAGATTGAAGAGTAGCGGCGATAGTGCATCACCCTGTTTCAAGCCAGATGTTATTTGGAAGGGGTCTGATTTCCTGCCTTTATATGTTACTATATTATAAGTATCTTCCATGCATAGTTTGGTCATGTTAATTAACTTCCTTGGTATTCCAAATTCCTGCATAACATTCCATAGACTATTCCTATGGACACTATCATAAGCCTTTTTAAAATCCACAAAAATGTTATGGAGATCTCTTTTATATTCCCAATGTTTCTCGGCTATTTGTCGTAAGATAAATATCTGATCTATTGTTGATCTGTTTTGTCTAAAACCCGCCTGGTAGTCACCTAATATGTCTTCTGAATATGGTTTTAGTCTATTTAGTAATACTGCGGATAGTATCTTATAGCTTGTGGACAGTAGTGATATTCCTCTATAATTTCCACATTGGAACTTGTCTCCTTTCTTAAAGATAGGTATCAATAATGACTCTTTCCAGTCATGGGGTAATTCTTCTGTCCTCCAGATTTTTATTATTAGTTCGTATAGCTTTAGATGTAATGCATGGCCACCTGCCTTTATAAATTCAGCAGCAATTCCATCAGTCCCAGTTGCCTTATTGTTTTTAAGTCGTGTGATTACATATAGGATTTCTTCAAATGTAGGTTCTTCAATTTGTGGTTCGCATGTTAGAACCTCTTCCTGTGGGAAAATGTTACTTGGAGCTTCACAATTTAGTAATTCAATAAAATATTCTTTCCATGTGTTGCACATTTCCTCATTGGTATTTATCATATTCCCATTTTTGTCTTTTAAACCATATGTGTTTTGTTGGTGCCCTCGTTTCATTGACTTCAGTACTTTAAAAAATTTTCTGGATTCATTTTTCTGGTGATTAGTTTCCATATCTTTGATTATATTACTCATATATTCTCGCTTCTGCTGTCTGACTATTTTTGTAGCCTCTTTACATTCATTTCTATAATGCTCTTCCTTTTGGATGTTATTGATGTCATTTAACCATACATGTCTGGCATTCTTCTTCCTAGTGACTGCTTCTTCACATTTTTGATTGAACCATCTGTTCTTTCTATGCGTGGTTGACACACCGAGACATTCTTCTGCGGTAGATTGAATTGTATTCTTGATGTTCAACCAAGTTTGGTCAACGCTTTCCTCCAAAGGGTTTTGCAAAGTTTCAAGTTTACATTTTATTTCATCTGTAAATTTCTCTTTGACTGTAATGTCTTGTAGTTTTTCTCTGTTATATGTTGGGTGTAATCTTTGTAATTTAGTATAGAAAGCTCTCTTAAGTTTTATTTTAAATTTTGCTCCAACGAGGAAATGGTCACTGTGGCACTCAGCTCCTCTATAACTTCTGACTTGCTGTATGTTTGATGCATTTCTGTTGTTAATTAAAATGTGATCTATTTGATTATAGGTTCTCTTGTCACATGATTTCCAAGTTTGTTTGTGTATATCCTTTCTTTGTAGTCTGGTACTGCTAATCTGCAGTCCTTTGGCTTCTGCCAGGTTGATGACTCTCCATCCATTATCATTTGAAGTTGTATGTAGGCTTTCCATACCGGCCACTTTTTTATTAGTTTGCTCTCTACCTATTTTTGCATTGAAGTCTCCCAGCACAATCAGGATGTCCTGTTTGGGGGTTTCTTCTATGACATCTTCCAGATCATTATAAAAGTCTTCTTTAATATCATCTTCTTTCTCTTCAGTAGGTGCATGTACATGTCTCAGTTTGGTTAGTCTGAGATTGTACTTCTGATAAAATATGTTCACAGTAAGATGTTACAAGGTCATGTGGCATATCTTTAACTTCAGGCAGGTTTCCAATAATTATGTCACAACATGGATCAAACAATGCTGCGCATTTTACTTTGCCTGTGAAAAATGGTGTTTGAATGTATGCCCATGCAAGTGGGTATTTCTCAATATTTCCTGAGAAAGTTCTGCATGTTACATGTTTACTTGTATAATCTGCAAGTTTTATAAAGTCTTTCTTTAAACCGATAAGGGTACTTCCACTATCTCTCAAAACACTGGCTACTTTGCCATTTACATAGCCCTGATGGATGTTTAACTTCCCTTTTGGATCTATTACTAGATTGGCTTCCTCATTCGCTATTAGTATCGAGTGGCTGCATGTTAAAACGCCATCTTCATGGAAGCGGTTGCAGGTAGTGCATTTCTCTAGCTGGATACATCAATAGTTACGGCAGCATTGGCAGGATGTTGATTTTCCTCTTATTCTTCCTCAGAGGATGAACTATCGAACATTGCCGCGTTGGCTGTCCTTGTCATTTGCTTTCCTTCACAAGCATGACGCCAGTGGCCATACGCTTTGCAAAGATAACATTTGGTTAGTCTTTTATAGTTCTTTCTTTCCCTCTATTGCTTGTCTATGTGATTTTGTAAATAAGTAAGGTAACCTGGATGTTTATCACACATTTCACTTTCACCATGATTATAGCTACAATATTTACAACGGTAGGTGTTGGATGGTCTAAATGATTTCTGTCTGTTGTAGGCTGATGGTTTGAATTTTTCATATGTAGCAGCTGCTACCAACTCTGTGTCTTTGAAAACATTTACAAAACAATCTTTATTGGCTGTAAAATAAACCAATCCACGTTTCTCTATCTGTTGGACACTCTCACATTCACATTCTTGCAAAAATTTTGAAAAAGGTGGTGGTAGAGACGATATGATTTTATCTCTTAATATCAGATCTTTCAACCTATCAAAATTTTTATCAATCTTTGCTGACGATAACCATTTACTGAAAACATCCTGTACTAGGGAAGTATAATCAGAGAAAGTTTGTGTTGCTTTTGGAGATAATTTAGCAAACTGTTCCCTATAACCTGCTTCATCTAATAGAAAATGTGCTATGATTTTGGCTTTCTTGTAGTGATAGTCTTTTCTTAATTCTTTGGGGATGGTTTCTATAACTTTTAATAGTTCCCCAGATAGACTTCTCATATAGATTATGTTCCAATCTGTCACTGGTACTTGTTAGTGTTCCATTATCGTTTCAAAATTCTAAGTAAATGCTGAGATACAGTTCCCAGTAGCGAAATTTTTCACGTTCCCTTGATACATCTTATATTGGTTTTCTTTCGCTTTCATTTCTAGTTTTCTAGATTCTCTATCAGTAGAAGTTTCTATTTCTAGTTGCTTAAGTTTTAACTGTAATTGCAGTTCTTTTCTTTTACTTTTTCGCTGATTTCAGCTTTTCTTATTTCAGTGTAGGTTTCTGCTTGTTTACTTTTCAAATCTAACTCTGCCCGTTTGTTTTCAGCATCTAACTCTGCCTGTTTGTTTTAGCATCTAACTCTGCCTGTTTGCTTTTAGCATCTAACGCTGCCTTTCTCATTTCAGTTTCTAACTCAGTCTTTTTATTTTCCCTTTCAGCAGCTCTGTCCTCTCTTTGGACATGCTCTGCATATTTTGCCTCACTCCACTTTGTTAACTCGTCTCCGGTTAGATTTAATTGTAGTCCCAATTCAATAAATTCGTGTAACGTAGACATGGTAATTTTACAGTTTTGTTACACTGGTTTTATACAAAAATACTTATACTTTGTAATGAAATACACTATATGCACAATATACAATAGTGAAGAAAAAAAATTATCAGATAAGGCCTGATCCCCTATAAAAGTATATAAGGAAAAAAATACTCATGTGTCGATGGGGTTTTGAACTCTGGAAGTCTTAACTGGAAGTGGTAACTGCACCAGAGAAGGGCTGCTTGGTCTTCTACAGCCAGGAAGATGACTTTAGTACTTTACAACTACAGATGAAAAACCTGTTTACTTGGGAGAGAGAAAATATTAGTATGTGTTTGCTTTTGTGGTGTATGCGTTGTAACCTAAGTGTTTATAGGTTTGTATGCAGTCAAATATGGATGTATTGTCGTCTCGTCGTCAGTTCAGATTTATGGAAATTTAGTATAGCTTGCTCGCTGCTGCTTTCATTCGTATCTTAGAACATTTTATAAGCCATTACATCTCATATCATCAAATAATGTATATATCTATAGTCTTTCTCACGTTCAGCTGCTTAACACACACCTATTTCTCAACTGTTCACAGTCGGACAAGATTTCCCACATTCAATCCTGGCTTACAAGTGTAATTTGTTCAAAGCCAGACGAGATACCCACGCTCACTGCCTGTCAGGGTCTTGCTTATTACTGACAATGGCTCGTGTTTTCTGACAGGGAGTGAAACAATCATACACTACGAATGATTATACGAAAACACACGGTAACATAACTGGAAAATTTTAATCACACTCTTCATATCATGTTGCGCTCACAATGTCATTTACAGATGCATATCTACAACATACAAGTTCATCAATGCATAGAATAGTACACTCACTCAGTCTCTACAGAGCATACAAGCTTTCGTACGTCAAGCATTGAATAATACATCAAATACATGCACCACATTTCTTCCATGTCCATCCAGTCTCGAAGTCGTCGGCAGTCTGAGCTACCAGCGGTGGTTTCTTGTTGGCCTTGCTTTTAGTTCTCGTGCGCTTCGTGTAGCACGCTGACCACCTGCCATACACTGCGTAGTAGCTGCTAGTTGAGTTCACGGTCGTACTAGTTCGTCGCTGCCAGGCGATGGCGAGGGAGATTCTGACTGATGTATATATAAATGCACAGAATAAAGTAAACTAAGAAGACATATAAATACATATAAAAGTTAAATATGACGACACATAAAAATGAAAAGAATTAAGTAAACAAGAAAACGTAACATACATAAATCACTAAAAACAAAACAAGAAGACATCATCATCATCATCATGAACTGCCATACAGGCTGGCGTAGACGTTCATGACTCTTCACTGATCCATCCAGCATCATTTCTCTTGATTTGCCTCTAACTCTCTTCCCCTCGGTCTTTCTAGTTGTAACGATGTTCTGCAATGTCTCTCATCTCATCACATAACCAAAGAAAGCAGTTGTCTCCTTCTTATTGTTGTATACAAGCTTATAATGTTCTAGTTTCATTATCCTATTTCAGGCAGTCATTGTTAGTTACTCTTTCAGTCCAAGGAATTTGCAACATTTGTTTCAGGAACCACATCGCTGTTGCTTTCAAGATTTTCCTAATTTGTTCATTTACATTCCAAGAGTGTGTTGCCGGGGCCCATAGGGGGAGCAAAGAATAGTAACACTGTTGCCTACCATACACGTTGTAAGAGGCGACTAAGGAGGATATGGTTCCGTCGCCCTGCTACTGTGTGAGTGCGTGGCGCAACACTTTGAGCTGTGAGTTTCACGTGGAATGCTTTTACATCTGTCCGCGGTTGTTTGTAGCGTGAATTGCATATTCGGAACGATTGCGGCCGGCTGTAGCTGGATTGACTGGTTTGCCTTTTCGGCTCACGAGTGCATTTTTCAGGAGACTCCTGGGAGTCGTCGCTGGAGCTACGGAGTTCGTGCATTGTGCGGCGCTTTCGACGGGTCGTCCTGCGGAAAGAGACCGAGCCATATGGGATATAACCCGGGTCAATGAAGTCTTTCTGGTGACTGCCATTTCCATCGACGATGAACTGTATTTTTCATGGAGGACTTTTGTGTTGGCATTCTGGCGGCGGCATTATGCACAGTGTACCTGTGCGGGCTGTTGGCTTGCCGATACTCCTGTCTATTCCATTGTTCACATAGGGCAGTGAGGAGCATTTTGTGTGATATTCACTGGCACAAGAACGGAGCAATATGGGGACGACCCGCTGCCGTGAAATTGGAACCACGACAAACTGACTAACTAACTTACATTCCAAGAAGACGTAACATACTTAAATACACGTAGCTAGAATAAAATAAAACAATCCGACGTAAAAAACATAAATTCCTAGAACAATGCGACATATATATTAATGAATAGAATAAAGTAAATTTAGAGGACACAAATAAATGCATAGAATAAGGTAAAATGAGAAGACACACATATAAATGCCAAGAATAAAGTCAGACAAGAGACATATATACATGTATAGAATAAAATTAACTAAGGAGACACGTGTATAAATTTGCATGTATAAGTACTCATGGTGATGATGACAAATACACAACCATAATGAGAACTCGAAAAATATCTCTTAGAGAGGTAAATGCGTTGAGTTAAAAACCGACATCACAGCAATCGCACATTTCCAAGCGATGTGTCCGTGTGGGCGTTTATCGGAGTACCGAGTGTTGGCCATATCCTCTGTTCACTCCCAGACGCACCATTAAATGTAAGCTATAATGATTTCCAAACAATGCACATGATCCTAAAGAGCCCCTTGCCACATCGTGCACCAAAACATCACGCAAAAGTGAAGACCCAGCAAGTCTGACTGCCTGCTCATGTCCCAATACACTAGAATGTCCTGGGGTAAATATCCAACAGATGATCCCTATCTTTGAATTGTTAATTGAAGTGTGCCACTCTGCACAAAGCATATCAGTATCCACTTGTCTCAGCATGCACTGAATCCGATACAATCAATACACGGGGCTGCTGTTTGATCACCAGCCAGCGGAAAGCCGCAGTAACTCCCCAAAAGCCATTCACAGACTATGTGTCGTGGTATCATATGCCAGGCTCTTCTGCACAAAAAACCGTCAATTAACCTTTGTTATGACCTCGCACGAACTTCTTTTGCCCCTTAGCACAGAATCCGTCAATTCGACAGCATCTCTCAGAGAGAATAATCCACAAATTAAAACAGGAAAAACAGTATTGTTACACATGTGTGCATGCTTTAACCTGTAGATGAGTATGAATAAAGACGAGGAGACGAACACAGGTGAAGTCTAGTTATACTCACGTGTGTTCTTTCCCTTCCACTTTACTCATTCATAAACTCTGTTTTAATAGTTTAGGAAACCCATTTCTCCACCAGCATTTACATATATGCCTATGACTGTTTTAATAATGGACTATACATATAATGCCAGTTATTAAACCTTCTAGAGGTCAGCATACCAGAGCGGATAAGAGCGTACGCTCTTAAACTTCCGGTGTGCTAATGACGAGGTTGCGGTTTCAACCCCTACACCGGTTAGTTGGTCTAAACTGTTGACTTTTCGTCCCTGTCTTTGTGACGTAAATTACAAGTGCATCATAAGTCAGTGTGGGTTCGCTGCCAGCGAGGGACACTGGTAATAGTTAAAGCTAGCCACACTCAAATATCAGTGCAGCACAGACTACGCGCGAGTTCACAACTAGCGATGGAAAAATACCAACCGTGTGAAGTCTATATCGATGTGCCTATTCGGAAATGACTTACAACTACCATAAATAATAGATGGTTATGGACGGTTTACAACTAAGAACCTTAACATTACATTTACATGTGATAGTACAGTGTGTGACTAAGCCGTATTTCATGGAAACAAAAACACATATAGAAGTTATAGGAACACTAGAAATGAAATTAAAGTTACTGAAAGAAATTTTTAAAAAATAGGCAAGTGAAATATTTCGGCCAGGCTAAAAGGAAATAACGCTGGTAACGCTGATAACGCTATGGATTTTATATCCATAGTGACAGATAAGATTGAAGGCATGTGGGCAGTGAGTAAATAACGATACAGGTCGAAAGATATCATCACGAAATGGACGAGCAGCAGTCTGACAGAATGTACAGTCAGGCCTAGAGTTAGACAGTGTTGGAGATCCATTCCAGTGAACCTTGATTGTGGAGACGGCGCCTGATTTATTGATTTATGTGACAAGTAACTATACAATTACAGACATAAATTGTATTCCAAAGTGCTGGTTTGTACCGTGTTGTTGTTATAATTATATTACATGATCGATTGTCATTTTTACCGTTGAGATAACTGCATGTTGATAGGGTAAATAGCCCAAGCTCAATTATTATCGTCTCTAGCTGTAACTGATAGCAGCTGCAATTTGCCTAGTAATTGATATGTACTTGTAACTAGAAATTGCCATCAATGCTCCACGATTACTCTCTTTAATGTGAACATATGTATGGCTAATGTCACACACAAGTAATATGGTATACGTTAATGTGTTATTGAAAAGTGAAGACTCTTGTGCACTTGTAACCCAGAACACATAACTATATTGAAATCCTTTACCGATTGTACTTAGTAATATTAAATATTTCCCTAAACTTCGTACATCCATGACTGAATGCTTTTACATACACCTATGTTTATTTGGATACATAAGTTATTCGTGCATATTGTATAATTAAACCGTGTGCAAATATACCTATATATAAACATACTTATCACCATGATCATCATCTGCCAGTTTTATCGTCAAGTGTCGTGGGGAGGAATAGTTGAAGACCCAGCACCCGATAAGGTGCCACTGGATAGTGATTGTACAATGTTTTTGATATAGTCAGTGGGGCTTCGTGGCAAAGTGGTCACACTTCCTGCATCGCGTTTCGAAGGTGGGTTCGATTCCGACCCCACGTTTTTCGGTTCACGATTGCAATTTTCTCCTTAGGGGTGTGGGGGGGGGGGGGGGGGGTTGTCAATAGAGCTACGGAGTTCGTGCTTTGTGCGACATTTTCCGCAGTCCACCCTGATGAAAGACCGAGCCGTATGGGATAACACCCGGTGCAATGAAGTCGATCATCTTGCCTTTAAACCGTTTAAACCCGTTGAAATATACAATTAATTTTCTTCTCGGGGGTCCTCTGGCTCGTATCAGATCTAACGAGATGGCCGAACCATACAACTTATCACTAGTTACAAATAGAGAGCACAATGTAATATTGACCACACTCCCAAATGCATGAGTAGTAAGTATAACTAAAGGAGCACTGTACATGCTTTCACACGTATTTGCAAATGTTGCTTGACCCATATTTGTATAAATCAACCAGCACTCCAGGAGGGATGTGGTCAATAACACGGCGGCAGCCCTCACTTTCTGAGACATTTCCTGATACCCAGTGTAGGTGGCTTCTGCCTGGTATCCCTTGACAACTTTCAAAATCCTCTCAAATAAGAATTATAACCTATAAGATTATGATTACTGACATATAATTAATTTGGTATATAAAGTTAAAGTTAATCGTATATCCTTTACAGGACGTAGCATTTTTTGGCTGCTCGTGATTCCTGGGCAAGTCTACGTTTAGTAGTTTCCAATTGCTTTATGAACGACCGACACCCATATCAGTTTAGGTAGGTTAGTTTAGTCGATGGTTCAAAGTCACGGCACACGGGTGTAACCCATAATTGCTCCGTTCTCCTCCTAACTCATACCTGAGTCTGGAGAAACTCAGCTCTGTGCACGAACTCCGTAGCACCGGCGAGGATCCTGAAATACTTTGGGTAGATTTTTAACTCGAAATTTTGCCCGGGCAGCGCCGTTAGGCTATTCTTTTTCGATTTCCAGCTGCCAAGGGACTTTTTACGCGTGCACCAATACACACGGGCGTCCGATCTCACTACCCAGAGACCAGGGGAAATTTTATTACTAGAAGTCCACGTGACATAAATCCCGGTCCTCACCGGGGCTTGAACCCGGGACCTCCAGCAATCGAGGCGGACACCATACCTCGAGACCCCGCAGCCACCCATACCAGTTCATTAAAAACCAACGCAAGGCGATCGACTGCCAAATCTCCCGCAGCTGTCTTTCGAACGCGGTATGTGGGATTTCGAACTGCGTCCGTAACGCTTTCACCGCGGACAGGTATTTTGGTATTGAATAAACAATAACCACTAGACATTATTAAATCATCCATTCCCTTATTCGTCATCCATGAAACAACAAATTTCCTGAAGGAGGCAACCCTTTTGTCTCTAATACGTTGACAGGCTTAACCAAACATTACACAGTATCATTAACCAAGGAAGCATTGCCGTCGGTGTAGTATCGAACAAAGAATGAAACGCATCGTTTGACAGTTGACAATTATGCCCGTACAAAATAACATGTTTCATTCGCTAAATTAGAGATATTTTGCGACACACACAAAAAACGACACAGCATATAATTTGAGATTGTCAAATTTAATGGCACCTATTTTATGTAAAGCATGAAAATGTAGCTGAAACCATTGTGTTCTATTCTCTATCCTGGCTTATATCTCTGTAGTCAGTCAAATCGCTGGCGTTGTGTGTTGTATTTCATGTATATATTATTATGTCACTGAGTCAATGTTTCCTGTTGCTCCAGCCAACTCGTACTTGTCCATGAGGTCGTGATTCTTGACTTTCAGTCTCTACATCTCACGTGGATGCATCTATTTTATGCAGCTTTGGCCAAATCGTTTCACGTGATACAGCCCAGTGTCACCATCATCATGTGCCATGCCGATAAGCGTGGGCGGTCATGTTTCGCCATTTCACACAATCACCAGAGTCGTGGATCAGCTCCGTGTTCTTGTCTACTCCATGCTACATGACATATAACGTTTCCACAAGTGTTCACTGTATACGTCTAATTTCTCTAATTAGTTTACGGTTTTCATGTGTTTCTTCTGGGATTTGCTCATTGATTTTTCTGTCTTTTCGTGGAATTCTTTTGCATTTTCCTCAGACACCACAACTCCACGCCCATTAGATATTTTTCAGCGTGTCTGTTTATTGTCCAAGTTTCGCATCCATACAACATTCCAGGTTCTATGAAGCTATTCAACACTCTTTTTCTGATTGCATTTGGCATCATTTTATAGTTCAGTATGTTTCCAATCTTGCAAACCGCTACCTTCGGCATCGTGATTTGTGTTCTAATCTCGTCAAGGTACATCCCATCAGATGTTATAACTATTCCGAGATAGTTGCACCGATTCACTTGTTTAAGAAAATGCCCAATTAAACAAGTGAATCGGTACACCTATCTTCTGCGTGTTGCACTGTTTCTTCTTCTTCTTCTTCTTCTTCTTCTTCTTCTTCTTCTTCTTCTTCTTCTTCTTCTTCTTCTTCTTCTTCTTCTTCTTCTTCTTCTTCTTCTTCTTCTTCTTCTTCTTCTTCTTCTTCTTCTTTTGTTCGCCTGAAATATGTCTATAACTGCAATGTTGTCTCTTGTATGAATCTAACAGTCTTTTTTAGTTCACTCAGCGGTCCATAGAGATTATCTTCCACTCTTGTCTCTCTAGGACAGAAGGTTCGCCTGGATATTTTGTAGTTTGAGCAGTCCTGGAGTATGTGCTCTGCTGACTGCGACGCCAAACCACATGTGCACATGGCTGAGTCACCTATTTGATTGCGACGCATGCCACCGTATCATGTGTAAAACCTTCCTCGACTATCGTATTACCCACTCTGCCATTGTCTGGCATACTCTTGTTGCTTGTTATGTAGCACCTCATGATCGTGTCTACCTCACTTGATATATTAAGTGTATCCGACTCTAGCAAATAATTCTTCAGCGATGACAGTTTGTCTAAACAATTACATATTCATTGATTCACGTGTTTGTATTCTGTGTGGGTCATTCACAACCAGAGAGGGCACGTTGGCGGAATAGTCCGAGATAGCGGTGGTAATTGCATGAGCACGGTCTGATAAGGGTTAACTGCCGGTGCTTATCGTCCGCTAAGTGAGGGAAATATTATTTCCTAGAGATTTTCGAGAAATGTGATGGTTCTAGCACAAACCGAGAGCAACTTTCTAATTTTAAGATTTGTTGTCTTTAAATTAACAATCACGAGGTCGAGATAATGTCAATATTTAGATTTATAATCTTTGATTATCCATAAAGCTGAAGAAGGATTCACGGGAAAGTCTTTGATTACATCCATGCAGAGGTCCACAATTCGTAAGTTTACTTTAACTTCGTGTGCCGACAGACAGTAATCTGAGCAATCAAAGAGCGGGTGCTATCCCCGGTATTGCCACCATATCAGTGGTGGGAAGAGACATCAAGAAGTTCATAAACAACTTCAGAAAGTTCGGCCGTAGAGTAAATATTCTTTATTATTCTGAGATCTTTCTTATCAATGTTGATATCTTCCAACATGTTTATCATTTCATCATGTTTTACTGTATTAAATGCTTTGGTATAACCTATAAAGCAGAAATAATGTCTTTCTGTGTCTTTATTGGTCTCTCTATTAGTGTTCGTAATCTGCATATTGCAATGATTGTACCCTTTCCTATCAGAAATCCATATTGTTCTTCAACAATTTCACTTTTAATTTTCTTTCTTGTATTTTCTCATGAGTACAAGCTTGGTGACATGGTTTCGGAGGTTAATTGTAAGAAAATATGTGTACTCAATTGATCCAGGTCTCTTTGGTAGAGCTATAAATACAGATTTCCGCATATCACCAGGCGGATATACACGCGTATATATAATTCAACATGTTAGTTAGTATTCCTACTACAGATTATCCCAGTACTTCTATTTCTTCTATGGTGATTCTATCTGGCCAGGCTGTTTTTCCCTTCCTTTGTGGTTTCTGTGGCTTCTTCTTTCAGAATGGGTGGACTTTTAAAGTTACATTATTCTGTTAATTCTGCTCTTTCTCCGCCACACAACTCTCTTATATACGTATTCGTCTCTTCATTATAGCAGCTTCTTCCAATACTATCTTCCCTGTTTCCCCGATTTCAAACATTCCGTGTTTCATGGCTTATGATAACAATATCACATTGCGTGCAGTTACTTCCCTTGACATGTCCTAGTAGCCATTTAAGACGGCGTCGACCTGGAAGCCAAGTACATTTTTTTTAAAAATCCACTTTGGTGGGGTTTCGAACACATTACAACAGGGCCGGCAGGCAGCCAGGCCTGCCTTAATATTAATCTGAAGTTAATGACCATGTTTTAAAATGTAGCTACACCCTGCAATCATCACAAGGCAAGTCACACACATTGACAATGTACCTCTGACAGCAGTGTTTACGCTACTATTACATATTTTGATATAAGTTTAGTTGAGCTAAGAACTGACATCACTGCACTCAGGAAATTCCCATATGCGTTCCGTCACCTTGTTCAACAGCCAGCTAAAAGTCACACTGCTAATAGTTCACACCACAATCTGATTAAAAGTTCTCTTGATCTTCACTCTCAGTTTAGAGATGCTACCAGAACCCCTGCCAATCCCCCGCAATCTCATCCTTTCCACATACGTGTTCTCAGTCTGTTCCCCGACCTTCTCTACCTGGTCCTACAGGCGAACGACCACCTCTCCCTTGTCCATAGGTAATCAACCATCAAGAGGTGCATTCCCTGCCAGCCTATCAGCCTTTTTCCCATACAATTGATGGTGTATGTAGAGTAGTAGCAAGGCGATCGCCCGCGAGTCCCTTGGTCACGGGTTCGAATTCGCACCCAGACAGATTAACAATGCACCTTGAGCTCACATGTCGGCCATACCTAAACTGTATGCCAGAAGCTGTTTTGGGAAGTAAATGCGCTAAAGGTCATACTATATCACTCAACATTGCCGATTTGTCTTTAACAATCTGGGTCTAGGGCCATATGTTCAATGCGATTTAAAGCCTGTAAAATGGTCCTTTACATTGTATATACATTGGTACCTTGCCGTCTTGACTGACTTCAAAAAGGCATAATAACTATAACTCATGGCGGTAACGAATGTGACTGTTAAGGCCAGATCGCGCTGTAAATTGCAGTGGAGGCATGTCGAGAAAAAAAAAGCTTAAAGTCGACAGGACCAACTTCATTGCACCAGGTTTTTATCACATATGGATCGGTCTCTTTCCGCAGCGCAAAGCACGAACTCAGTAGCTCTAGCGACGACCCACATGAGTCTCCGAACAAATTTCACTCGTGACCAGAAGGATGCGGCCCGGAATCGAACCCACAACCTTCAGAGTCCGAGTCAAACGGCTTGACCACTTCGCCACGGAGAAACCTTGGATGCATGTGAACAAATGATGATTTCTACCATCACGCACCATCTTACGTCTCACACGCTCGGTGTGTGACTTATCTGCAATCATTTTCTCCTTTGTCTCTATTCCATTTTTATATTTGCCATCCATGGAATACGTTCAGCGGCGACTTCTTCACAAAGTGCATTATCAATGCCTGTATCAATCATGTCCCGCTTACACACATCTTTGTATCGTAGTAGAGGCCGACCCTGAGATCTCTTACCCATCTGTAATTCACCAAACACGGTGTCCTTTGGTATTCTACCATCATCCATCCTCCTAACGTGTTCAATCCAACTAAGTCTATGAAGACAGAGCATTAAACAAACCCTCACACAACCTGACCTTTCCAACACTTCAGTATTTGTGATTTTGTCTTGCCACTTAATACCAAGTATTCTTCGCAGACACCGCATATGAAAGCTGTTTAAACGTCTCTCTTGGTGTCAATAAGTTGACCAGAACTCACTGCCGTAAAGAAGAGTACTAAGGACACAGGTTTGATAGACAAGGACTTTTGTTTTGGCAGTAAGTTTCCTGTTCTCCCAGACTCATTTTGTTAACCTGTTCATTGTTGTTGCTGTTATTTACAACTGATCCTATATATGTAAAATGATCTACTATCTGCAGTTCGGCGTCATCAATAAAGATTGATGGTACCCCATGTGCACCTTGTGACATAATATGCGTCTTCGTTTTGCTAATTGTTAAATCAAATTCAGAATCAGCATTGGAGAATGCAGATAGTAGACGTTGTAATTCTTCGTCAGAGTGGGTCGTAATTGGGGTATCATCTGCAATAAGCAACTCTCTGATCAGTACCCTCCTAATTTTGGTCTTGGCCTTCAATCTCTGAGCACTGTAGAGGCCACCATCTGAGCATGAGTGAATGTATATACCACCATCCTTATCACGAAAGGAATATTTCAGTAGAAGTGACAAGGATATTTAAAAGAGGGTGGGAGCAGGTACACAACATTGCTTAACTCCACTCTTAATTCCAAACTCTTCTGAAGTTGCACCATCAAACTTGATTATACCCTTCATGCCTGTGTGTAATGATTCTACAGTGGACAGAAGAGTTGGTTGGCAGCCAATCTTCTTTAGTGCTTTGAACAGAACCTCACGACTGACCAAATCAAATGCCTTTGTGAGGTCGATGAAGGCAATAAACAGTGGTTGATTCTGTTCACGGCATTTTTCTTGCATTTGTCGCAATTAGAATATCATATCAATGGTAGGCCGGTTCTGTCGAAAGCCACACTGTGATTAGGGGTAGACTTGATCTTCTAGGACTTGAAGTCTGCGCAGAACAATTCTGGCAATTACTTATCCAATAATGCACGGAAGTGAGATACCCCTATAGTTGTTGCAGTCGCTTCGATCCTCCTTGTTCTTGTACAGTGTTATGATACTTGAATCGTTGAAATCATATGGGCATTGTCCTTCTCGCCAGCATAGCTCTATTAGCTGGTGGATCTGTACAGTGAATGTGTATTGCCCACTCCTGATAACCTCAATTGGAATCCCATCCTTACCTGGAGCCTTGCCAGATGCAAGTTCATGTATAGCACACTTAACTTCTGCTATGGTGGAAGTGTGTCCAGGTGGTCAGGGATAGAGTTATACCTCTCCATAACACAAAGCCTGGGCTAAAATATAGAGTCGATGTGTTGCACACGCAGCATAATCCCTCTCTCAGCCTACCTAGTTCACTCCAGAGGAAAGGTAACACCGGTACATCTGGAATAAGACAAGCTGCAGAAGTTGCCGGATCGGCAAAGCAATTATCTAACTGTATGCCTGTTAGAGCTTCGATCATAGATCAGCTTCCAACCAAGGTTTAGGTCTTGGTCTGCCCTGCCATTACAATTTGTTTTAGGTTGCATTTGCTCGTACCAGGATAAGGCTTTGTACCCTCCCAATTGCACGCTTCCGCCCGAAGCCGTGGGCATAAGGTGGGATGTCGGATTTGGTAAGCCCTGCACTACATTTGGCGCTAACAGAAAGTAGGTAGTACCGTCTACTGTCATACGGTAGCTCATTCATATCTGACTAAGACATGACAGAATGTATAATAATCAATGGCTTGTGATTTGCGTGTGTAAAGGGCAGCTGACGATTTCAGTTTTGAGCCAAACGATCGTTTAAACTGCGTGACGTCTATGTAGTATACATTTAAAAGAATTGCCTCCTGTAGCCCTGTAGAAGAGTCTCTTTGGTCAAATGAACATTTAGTCTGGTAAACAGAATGGCATCTTTACTCTGCACCCTTTGTGTGTCGATTGGTCTAAAAGAATTTGAGCTTAGCACCAGATGGTCAATGAGACTTAAGGCGTGTAGTAGGGCACTTTACATGTTATATAATCAATGTCTTGTGATTTCCATGTGTAGAGGGCAGCTGAAGATGTCAATTTTGAGCTAGATTGGATTGGGCGGCATTTCTGATTGTCTAGTATACATTTACCGGATGATCCTTCAACTCTTCATGTTGCTCTGTAGGCATGGCTACTTTGATGGTAAGAACATTGAAAGACTGACAAAAGCGTGGCTTTTTTATTCACACGTTTAATGAGACATGATTGTACAAGCAAATACATCGTCTCCAGCAAATGAGGCTAATAAACTCTCTGTGTTAGCTCTAGCATCCAGTGGATTGATCAGTAACCAGGTGTTACATATCTTCATATGGATCTTTTACGCGGGACTGACTCTGTTGATTGATATCTTTGGTACCATGACCAACATCATTAATATTGTATGTTTCATAAAACAAGGATTCAAGGATATGGTCAACATTAGCTTGATAGGTAAACATAAGTTTTTCTATCCTATGGAAATTGTTATAAACAATCATACAGTTTAGAATATGAGAATCTGTACTTTCGGCACAATTATTTAAGAAAACGATAGTTAACTTAATGGAATGTGACTGTTATTAAGAATGTAGTATGGCTTAATGCCGGTTTCCCTGGCCGAGGTGTTAAACGACTTTCTCCGTAATCCCGTTTATCCACGTAGGGTAACGCAGCGCGCGAGAATTGGGAGCGGTTCTCGCCGCATTGGTAACTTACGGGATAAGTAAGCCGGCCGCTCAGAAAGCAATGGCAAACTACTGAGCATAATCTTGCCAAGAAATCAATGACAGCAGTAAAATGCTGGTGTTGACAGCGATGTCCTGTAAAGGATATGCGAAAAAAAGTATGGTTAATGTTCTAAATGTAGTAGTCGAGAGTTTTGGGAAATGTCCTAATGGCACAATAACTCTAGGACAGGAAAATCCAAACTGCACGCCCAAGAGGCGGTTGGCAGGAAACAAACTACAGTGTGGCAAATGCAGATCTGGGGACCTGGTATCCACTCACATAAGTGATCAACTCTACAGCTGAACAGAACAGGGCACTCACTTGTCCACACAGTCGTAAATAATTGCCACAGGCAGAGGTAAAATCATCGCTGTTGATGTGGAAGACAAGAGGATACCATCACAGTATCTCCCCAAGAATTCAGGCGTTTCTACAAATCAGAGTCATACCGAGGACCGAAATATGTGGAGAGTCATGAAAGCCTATGCCAGTGGGCATGGCACATGATGGTTAATTTTGTTAAGATTCCTTAAATGTTGATGGTATTAAAAATCAATTTGTTATTTTGATGTTATATTGCCCGCTTTATTAAAACTTAGTTCTCAACGAAGCTTGACGGCAAAAGTGGAAGATGATGATGGTGATTAAAACTTAGTGTGTTAACTAGACATTTTATGGGGTACAGCTAAAGGTAGACTTATACAGCCTTTTCTAACAGTGTAGCTTCAACATTAGAACAAATTCTGGAAGAATCTCTGACAATTAGTTATCATTTCTTGCTATCACATTAAAAGTATTTGTAAATGCGAAAATATGCAGAACTATGGATTTCACAAACTTATTCAATGAATTCTCGCATTCATCAATTAGCTGATTCATTCATTCTTTCATTCTGTTAGTTCATTCATTCAATCATTCTTTGCCTCATTTTTCATACATCCCGTTTGTACATTCATTCATTTCTATTTTAGTTCGTTAATTATTTCATACATTCATTAAAACTTTATTTCCTTAATTAGTTTGTTCATTGATTAATTATGTATATTGATCTGTTGGCTTTGTGCGCCAGTCACTTGAACACCCAACAAGATCTAATGAAGGATGTGGACACTGCTAGTTGCGGAAGCAGAGCCATGTGAAACGTAATATTTAAGACTGCTTGTGCCTTAATTTATTTGTGGTCCCAGGAAGAAGGACATACGAATAGTCATATGCGAAGTAGTAAGTTCAAGTAAATGTGCACTAAAACAATCAACATTTTTCACAAACGTTTGCCGATGGAGACTGGACACCCATGGGTTCGTCCGGAAAATTGTGATTTCAATTCTTAATTAACTCATTTGTATCTACTCTTACAACAACAAAACTATTTTAGAGGAATTTCTGATTATACGATACAATGAAGTTGAGATATACCTGAAGTTTCATTTATTAAATACTATAGGAAACGTGGCTTGTTTAAAAATTAGCCAAGTATTCGATACTCTACCGTTATAAAGAGGAGTAAACTTTCCGAATATATCACTCGGCAATGCAGAAAACTGGGGTTAGAATTGAATTGTAAGAAGACAAAGATTATGGTCGTCACTAGGAAGGAAGAAATACCACAATGTAACATACAAGTGAATGGGCATATTCTTAAACAAGTGAATCGGTACAACTATTTCGGAGCAGTCATAAAATCTCATGGAGATGCCTTGAAGAGATTAGAACAAGAATTGTCATGGCGAAGGTAGCCTTGCGCAAGATGAAAAACATTCTGACGAATAAAAAGATATCAATTGAAACGAGAAAAAGAGTGTTGAAGTGCTACATAGAACCTGTACTTTTATATGGATGTGAGGCGTGGACAATGAGCAGACAAGCTGAAAAACATCTGATGGCTGTGGAAATGTGGTTTCTGAGGAAAATGCAAAGAATACCATGGACAGATAGAAAAACCAATGAACAAGTCCTTCAAGAAACAAATGAAGACCGTAAACTGATTAGAGACATTAGATGTAGACAGTCAAATTTTTTGGGGGCATGTTATGAGAAGAAATGAATTGGAGAACTTGGTGACAACTGGCAAGATCGAAGGGAACCGACCAAGGGGAAGACCAAGAATTAAATACCTGGATGGCTTGGCCACGTGGCATGGTCGAGACAGAAACACGGAGCTGATCCACGACTCTGGTGATCGAGTGAGATAGCAGAACATGACCGCCTACTCTTATCGGCATGGCACATAATGAATGAATGCAGAAAACATGTGGTTCCAGAAGAATAAAATGGCGAACGCAGTCTTTGCAAGTTGGGAAACATGCTGATCAATACAAAGATGTACATTGCATCGAGATATAGATTACTGAAGTGTTGCATAGAACCTCAACTTGTGCATGGATGTGAAACGCGGACAATGAGTAGACAAGTTGAAAAACATCTAATGGCAGACGAAATGTGGTTTCTGAGGAAAATGTAAAGAATACCATGGACAGACAGAAAAAGCAATAAGCAGTTAATACAAGAAGCAAATGAGAACCGTAAGCCGTAAAGAAATTAGACGTAGACAGTCAACATTTTAGGGACACATTATGAGAAGAAATACATTGGAGAACTTGGTGACATCTGGCAAGAGTGAGGGAAAAGAACAAAGAGAAGGCAGAGAAGTAAATATCTAGATGATTTGGCAGCGTTGCATAATCGAGACCATAACACTGAGCCGATTCACTACTCTGGTGATAGTGTGAGATGGCGAAACTTGACCGCCCAAGCTTATCGGCATAGCAAATGACGATGATGATTGCACAAAACGGACTCATAATATAGCCCAATTCCCGAAACCTAAAGGAAATTTGTTGAACGTCAGATACACTGGCTATGGGACTTGGAGCACAGAATCATGTTAGGCCAAAAAGAGGTACTGAGAATAGAAGGTTGTTAACGGATACGATCACACGGCTTCATTAGCAATCTTCAGACTGACTGACTTACTGAATGGGACGTTGTTGAGTTCTAGACCAAGTCTGGCTCTGAGACACGATCATATGATGGTGTTAATGACGTTGTTTTAGAAGTGGTTGTGGTTGGCTCTGTTGTTCTACTAATCGGCTCGTAACTTTTCACTCTTGTAAACATAAAGGATTTGGAGATAGACGATGATCGTGTTTCAACTCTGGTAGGCAAGCAGTACGCCCACTGAATACATGACAAGTCTCCAAGTGCCTTGAGTGCTGAATGCCTACTGTCATTGTAGCGATTTGCTGGGATCGCTTTTTGTCTTGAAGCAGCAGGCTTCCTAGTTCTTATCAGGCTTTATCATATGAGTAGGGGATGAGTGGTCTCGGGGTATGGTGTCTGCCTCGAGTGCTAGAGGTCGCGGGTTCAAGCCTCGGTGAGGGCCGTGATTTTTTCACTTGGACTTCTAGTAATAAAATTTCCCCTGGTCTCTGGGTAGTGAGATCGGATGCCCGTGTTGCACACGTAAAATATCCCTTGGCAGGGCAGTCGAAAATCGAAAAAGAGTAGCCTAACGGCGCTGCCCGGGCAAAATTTCGAGTTAAAAATCTACCCAACGTATTTCAGTTCCTCGCCGGTGATACGGAGTTCGTGCGCTGAGCTGAGATTCTCCGGACTCAGGCTTGAGTTAGGAATAGAACGGAGCACTTATGGGTTACATCCGTGTTCCATGATGTTGATTCGTCGATTAAACTAACCTAAACTAAACTAAACTAAACTAAACTAAACTAAACTAAACTATCAGGCTTTATCATAACGGTGATCATGAACCTCAGGGAAGTGAGGAGAAATCACGGTACCCAAACGTCATATCATACCTAGTCATCATCATCATATACCATGCCGAAAAGCATGATGTTTTACCATCTAACCTTCATCCGAGTCGTGGATCAGCTCTGTGTTCTTGTCTCGACCACATCTAGTAGGAAATTTGAAAGACACTACACCCCGCTTTGACTGGCATGGTCCGATTTCAGGAAAGACCAGAGGCAGTTTTTTTAAGACAGCAATTGCTTGTATTTGTATAGACGAAACCTCTTTAACCGCCTTTTACGACACATTGGTAGGTTACGGTGTTGCATGACCTGGGGCAGTCAGGAGTATGTTGTGTGATATTCACTAATATAGGAAGGGGGCATTATACGGACGACGCTTTGCCTTGACGATGGAATCGCAACTAGCATATGCCTTTGCTTCCCTAGCAAGTCCCCACACGACACGGCCGAACACTATTCTTTGTGTGTTTAGTTGGTTGAAAATCCTCTGGTAGACTGAGTTTTAACTCTTAAGCTCGACACATGCTGGTCACGTCGTCTATAAAACGAATATGGGCTGTATGCATTTATGGAGTGAACTTGATATAAAGAACATCCCTCCGGTATGAAAGTTCCATCTCAAGGGGACTGTTGCATAGCTCTCCTTTCCCCGCCCAAGCCAAGTAAACAGTACAGCATGCATCTATACGTCACCAAACAGGCATCTTCACAAATCGTAACACTGGGTCGATGTGGTCTAAATGGTCACTGATAGCCAGGACTAGACTGTATTAGGTGATAATGCTAAGTAACATATTATACTCTACTTCGTTTCATATATCTAATTAAATCCACCATGGAATTATATTTGAACTTCCAATTCCTGTTTGCAGGACTGGCTATATCTGACTTAGGATGTCTGCTATGCCTCATTTGGACAAACATCTGCTATAACCCACACTTCAGTCAACTGGACTTGCCCTTTGAGCCAATAGAATTCCAGTACTTGACTGGAGCCTGGCCGCATGTGATGTTTACTCGCATAACCAGCTGGATTACCGCCTTCATAACCCTGGAGAGGTGTCTGTGTATCACTTTACCATTAAAGGTATGCCTGTCTGTGTATCACTTTACCATTTTAGGTATGCCTGTCTGTGTATCACTTTACTATTGAAGGTATGTCTCTCTGTGTAAGATTTTCATTTTACCATTGAAGGTATGTCTGTCTGTATGTGTGCGTATCTAAGTACGTATAATGTTACGTATGCGTGTTGGTGGGCGCTTATGTGTGTGTGTGTGTGTGTGTGTGTGTGTGTATATATATATCTTCTTCTTCTTCTTCTTCTTCTTCTTCTTCAGCGTTCCGAGCCATTGAGGTTCTTTGCTGCAAATACAATCCGTCTCCATTCGTCTCTCTGGTGGACCTTCTCTTGCCAGTCGTTGATTCCAAGTGCTTGTAGGTCTGTACATGTATTATCTCTCCACCGCCTTCTTGGTCTACCTCGGGGTCTACGGTCATTTATTTCCTGAGTGTAAGCGAGTTTTGTTTCCCTATTATCTTCCATTCTTTCTATATGCCCCAGCCATTGTAGTCTATTAGCCTTCATGATACCAGTGATTAGCGGGGACTTAAACAGATCATAAATGTCTTTGTTACTTCTTCTTTTCCACTCTCCACTTTGTGTATCCCTAATGGGTCCAAAGATGCGTCTTAAAATTTTGTTCTCAAAGTTTTGTAACAAGGCTTCGTCTCCTTTCGTTGTACTCCAGGTTTCAGAGTGATACAGCACAACTGGTCTGATCAGTGTTTTGTATATTGTGATTTTGGTGTTACGAGATAGCGCCTTTGATTTTAGTAGATGTTGTAGTGCATAGTATATCTTATTTCCAGAGTTGATTCTAGTTTGTATTTCTTCCCTTATGATGTTGGAGCAGTTGAAGATCGTACCCAGGTATTTGTATGTTTCCGTTCTTTTAATGGTCATATTATCTATTTGTATGTGGCCAGAGTTTCTAGCCATTCCGTCTCTTGAAATTACCATATATTCTGTCTTATCTTGGTTGATAACCAGCCCCATCTGTGGGCTTTTTCCTTTAAGTGAGTCAATATTTCCAATGTCTTTTGTTCACTTTGCCCTATAATATCTATACCATCTGCATAACCAAGCAGCTTTTATATATATATATATATATATATATATATATAATATATATATATATATATATATATATATATATATATATATATATATTTATATATATATAAGGGGGTTTATTGACATCTGTTCGTGCCGCACCGAGCGTAATTGCGTACGATGAACATGACCATGTCATAGTCATGTGATAAGTACTGACCAAATGAATAAAGAAGCGCGTGCTTATCGTGCTATGATGCATAGGTTCTGTTTCTGACCGTTGAGAAAATGGCCGGGTTGTTCCAACATCCGTCCAAAGAAGCTCAAATAGCGGTGATTCAGTTTCTTTCATTTGAAGGATGTCGACCAGTGGACATTCATCGAAGAATGCAGGCAGGGTACGGTAACAAATGTGTGTTGAAGACAACAGTAACAGAATGGGCACGAATGTTTCGGAAAGGACGTCAGTTCACGACAGATATTCGACTGTCGGGTCAGGCGCATATTGTTTCAACAAAACATTGCCAAAATTGATGCAGCAGTACTGATGAACTGTTGTCGAAGCATACGTTCGCTAGCGAAAGAATTTGATGTGTCAATTGGGACAATTCAAAAGGTCATTCGTAAGCAAAGCAATATCGGGAGGTGTGTTCACAGTGGGTACCACGGATGTTGACCGACCACCAAAAAGATGAACGCATGGGATGGTGTTCGAACCACTTGCTGCGTTACAGAGTGGAGGGTGATGCATTTCTCTTCCGCATAGTGGCAGGCGATGAATCATGGTGTCACCACTTTGAGCTGAGCAGCAAAAGAGAGGGCATGCAATGGAAGCATGCTGGATCACCTAAAGCCAAAAAACTCACGTTAAAGGTTTCCGCTGGTTAGGTTATGCTGTTTTTTTTTACCACGAAGGGCTATTGGTGCCCGACTTTAAATAACCAGGTGTCAACATCAACTCTACCCACTACTTGCTAACACTAGACAAGCTGCAAAAAGCCATCAACAATATACGAACCGGCATGCTTTTTCGCGGTGTGATTTTGTTGCACGATAATGCTCGTCCGCATGTCGCAAAGATTGTGCAGGAAGCATTAGCAAGAAATAAGTGGGAAGTTCTGCAACATCCAGCCTATAGTCCTGATTTGTCACCATGTGATTTTCATTTGTTCGGACCTCTAAATAAAGTTCTCAAGGGGCAACGATTTCACACAGATGCAGACGTAATGAACGCGGTAAACACTTGGTTCAGTGAGCAACCACAATCCTGTTTTTGCAGACGGCATTAGCCGCCTACCTAAGCAATGGGATGCTTGCCTGAATGCCTACGGCGACTTCTGACCAATCCATGGTGCATAATTCATTCAAAATGAATGCTTTGTTTAATTTTACCACTCCTGTTAATGCTTCTTTCATGCTTTTGTAATAAAGCCATTGGAACGGGTTTCAAATGAACGTCCCTAATCTATATATGACCGTGGACCCCGAGGTAGACCAAGAAGACGGTGGATAGATAATATACATACAGGCCTACAAGCACTTGGAATCAACGACTGGCAAGAGAAGGTCAACTAGAGAGATGAATGGAGACGGATTGTATCTGCAGCAAAGAACCTCAATGGCTCGGAACGCTGAAGAAGAATATATATATATATTTAAACGTATACATACAATTGTGCAAGTGCATATGTATGTCTGCATGTATCTGTACAGAGCCCCCTCCCCAAATCCCCCATTCCGGTTATTTTCTGGGTGGTAGTCAAACAATCAATGTAACTACACGACCGACCTAGTCTTTCTGAACAGGGAATAATTCTTCAGATTTGCTAACAATTATCTGTTTAGGACGAAGGACTTGGAATGTCGGAACAACCCACTCCTCAACATTATATCTTGACCTAGTATATATGAAGTTATAATATTTGATACTTCGTTCACAGTATCTGTGAAGTCTGTTTCTTCAGTCAGTTTCGATCATTTAAGAGTGCACCCTATAGCATACGTGTTGTATATTTCAACAGTTTACACATTCAACATTATATCAATGTTTTGTATGTTTCAGATAAAGATGATATTCACACACAAGAGGGTTACCGCCATCATTGTGTTCATCTTTGTGTTTCTGATATCCAATATGATTCCTCTCTACTACGTGAACAGAATGGTATGGAAATTTTCAGCCAGAAGAAACAGAACTCTGATTGGTTTAGTATTCACAGCTGAGCGAGAGGCAGTGGAGAAAGTGACATTTGCAATCAATAATGTGTTTTTGCAATTTAGTTCTTTCCTAACCGTCGTTGTGTGTACAATAACTATTGTAGTCAATTTACGTCTGAAGTCTAAATGGCGGGAAATGTCAACAGTAACCAGACAAACTGACACATCATCATCTCGCGACCAGAAAGTTACCAAAATGGTGGTAGCTATATCTGTGTTTTTCATTGCCTCCTTCGTCCCTCTTGGCATCATCGCTGTCGGTGTTATTCTTGAACCGGAAATCTCCATTGAAGGAAGGTACAGAAATTTATTTATATTACTTTGTGGCATCGCCTTTTGCCTGGAGTCAACCAATTCATCTGCGAATATTTTCATCTACTACCATATGAGTACCAAATACAGGGTCGTATTTCATCAGGTTTTTATACGAAATAAGAAATGAATACATGTCGCTTAAAAGTCGCTTAAAAGTCGACAGGGTCGACTTCATTGCACCGGGTTTTATCCCATATGGCTCGGTCTTTTTCCGCAGCACGGAAAGCGTCGCACAAAGCACGAACTCCGTAGCTTTTAGAGACGACCCACAGGAGTCTCTGAAACATTTGACTCGTAAACCGAAGGGTGCGGTCCGGAATTGAACCTACAACCTTCGGAGCACGAGTCAAACGGCTTGACCTCTTTGCCACAGAGACTCCCCCCAAAAAATGAATAAATGTAATTATTGTCAATACATGACATTGTTTATGAAAACCTTGTTGATATTCTGATGTATTTTTCTACATATATCTGTTATTAGCGTTGTAATACAAAACCAGCATTGCAACATTTGCACCAGGAGACCGTAAGAAATGTGAAACTCGTCAACAACAGCAATTGCACGTCTGACGTTAAAACAGTAACTGCAACAGGTACGAAAACTATTGTGGCAAAGTAGATTAGGAACAGGGAGAAAGATATCCCTATTCGAAGAGACCAACTACTATAGAAAACCTGAAATGGCTCATAAGACTCCCTAAAGGGTAGAGACAGGTCTCAGAGTGGGTTTAATTAAGATATCAGAAAGATTTTCCAGTAGAGGGTCAGAAGAGCCAGTAAAGTCACCGGAGTCAAGAGAGGAGCAAGCTCACTCTTGATAACTTGACGCGTGTTGTCACACTGTCACCTTCTGCTCTCCTCTATAGTTGATGCCAAATTATGTAACAATATCATATTTAACATGAAAAAACCTTACATCAATCAACACGATAAGAGAAGAACACTCATTGATGTAAATTATGACAATATAATAGAATAACATGGGGGTAGAGGGGGTATGTATGCTCGTGTTGACATCACCAAAATTACACAACTCAAAGATAATGCATAAATAAAGACGTAAACACGACCACTAATTAAATCCTGGTATTACTTCAAACAATTGTTTCAGCATCCTCGCAAGTATTATCTAAATCAATATTGTTCAAACACCACAGTTAATTGACAAATGTCCATTATGTCACACGGACTACTAAAGTGAAAAGTGTATTCGGTCACACGGGCTACTAACATTGAAACGTCCATTAGGTCACACGGACTACTAAAGTGAAAAGTTCATTCGGTCACACGGGCTACTAACATTGAAACGTCCATTAGGTCACACGGACTATTAAAGTGAAAAGTTCATTCGGTCACACGGGCTACTAACATTGAAAAGTCCATTAGGTCACACGGACTACTAAAGTGAAAAGTTTATTCTGTCACACGGGCTACTAACATTGAAAAGTCCATTAGGTCACACGGACTACTAAAGTGAAAAGTTCATTCGGTCATAAGGACTATTAAATTGTAAAGTCCATTAGGTCACATGGACTAATAGAGTTAAAACTCGGGTTGGCCCTTCAACTAAAAAGGGATACTGAAATTTTATTTAGCTGGCTGTCACATGCTGGGTTGTTGTGTACTCTGGCGAGTCCTTGAGGGTTAATGGAAATTCGCTCTTGAGGCAGTAACAA
The DNA here is from genome assembly GCA_014155875.1 of Cepaea nemoralis. Lineage (NCBI taxonomy): Eukaryota > Metazoa > Mollusca > Gastropoda > Stylommatophora > Helicidae > Cepaea > Cepaea nemoralis. The sequence goes on along the minus strand of JACEFZ010008998.1, from coordinate 4,161 downwards.
GGCGAATGCCTTCATCTTTCTTAGAAGACTTTGACCCTCCTGATAACAAGAGACAGCATCCTGGTATATACCCCAGTATCAGCCAAAGTAAAGACCACATTTCCCTGTGGAAAATATGTGACAAACATATATCCATACTCATAGAAATAGGGTAAGAAAAACAAAGAAAACAAAATAAAAAGAGAGAGAGAGAGAGCGAGAGAGAAAAAAAAAGCGGGGGGTGAGGCAGAGAGAACAAGAAAGAGGGAAGATGAAGGAATGATTACATAAGGGCAGGCTATCGTGACTTGGCCTTGTTGGGTCTCATATCTCCAACATCTGATGCAGTCCTTCTCCCTTTATATTGACATGATATGTCTCCCTCACTCCTGTCTTATGGAGGTGAATCATTCTCGTGCTCTCAAGGCTCTGTCGCCGAGAATATCTGGTGGCTATCAGTACGGGTGATACCATTAACTTTCCTGGTATTGCCTCTCTTCTCAGGATAAATGGACATGTAACATCATATCGGGGGGGTTTCCGTTTTAGGTCAAGATGGCGAGTCGTGTTTCTTTCTAGTTCGGCTTAGAAAGGTGATCGGCGGTCCGACAAACCACCATCGTAAAAACATCCCGTTGTTTCAGAACCAGATTTCTGGCTCTAAATGTTAATTTGCTTCGCTGAAATTTGTTGAATTCCAAGGATATTTCAATTGGCTATTGGAACGTTTAAAATCCAACCCATGTGTGTAGTGAAGTGTGTGTTGTGTTATGAACGGTTACAACCTGACCGGGATATTCTCGACGTGTTTCCTTCTCTAGCTTGGCTTAAGACGGTTTATCGACGATCCGACTAATCATTTTCCGTTGCTTCAAGATCAGCAAATGTTATAATGTGTCGCTCAAATATGTTAAACTCCAAGGATACTTTCAAGATTGGTTATTGGAATGTCAGAACTATGTACCAGACAGGGAAACGACTCAGGTGTGTAATGTTATGAATGAATACAACCTAGAAATTCTTGGGGTTAGCGAGTGCAGATGGACTGACTCAGGTAAGACATTTCTCAACTGTGAACAAAGACACATAATTTATTCAGGAAGAACCGACAACCACCATTCGAACGGAGTCGCTATCATCATGTCAAAAAATGTAGAAAGATCACTGATCAGCTGGGAACCAGTAAATGATAGAATCATAACAGCGCGTTACCAAACGAAATATTTCAAGCTGACAATCATACAATGCTACGCACCTACCAACGACGATACAGACATCAACAAAGATAATTTCTATGAACAACTAATTGGTACCATCAACTCATCTCCCAAACACGACATTGTTGTTGTAATGGGTGATTTCAATGCCAAGATAAGGTCTGACAATAAGGGTGTTGAGAGATATATGGGAATTCATGGCTTAGGGGATATGAACCAAAACTGAGAGAGACTACTAGAATTCTGTGAAATAGCAAATCTGATAGTAGAAAACTCTTTATTTCCGCACATAGATATTCACAAAGTCACGTGGTACTCGCCTGATAGCATCACAAAAAATCAGATAGACCATTTTTGCATTAATGCCAAATTCCGTTCATCAGTACAAGACGTCAGAGCCTACAGAGGTGCAGATGCTGGCAGTGATCACAATCTCTGCATTGCCAAACTAAAAATAAAGCTCAAGACTCTGCACAGATCACACAGAATTAAGAAAATAAACTCACAGTCCCTACTGACTAAAGAACACCAACTCGCATTCAATTCAGAGGTACAAAGCATCTATGCTAACAAAGAAAGTATATCGAGTAAAGCGAATATTAAAAACAACATTGAAGAAAATTGGAATTCCTAAAAATACCTTGCTAAATGCTGCAACAAACACAGTCGGCTACGTACAAAGACAGAAGAAGAAGTGGCTAAGCGATAACACCTGGACGAAGATACAAGAAAGAAAACAAGCAACACTAACACTTCTTTCTGCAAAAGACACATCTACATATGAACCCATAAGCAAAAAATACTCTATGTTGGATAAAGAGGTGAAATCAAGCGCACGAAAAGACAAACAGAACTTTATTCACAGGCTGGCCTCCGACGCCGAAGCAGCTGCCAGAACTGGAAACAACAGAGCCGTATTCCATATTATGAAGCAACTATGCAATCACTCACCCACACCAAATATACCCATCAAAGACAAACAAGGCAATCAATTGTTATCTGATGACCTTCAAAAGCAACGATGGCAGAACATTTCAAAGAAATATTAAATAGACCGCAGCCTGACACTGTTCCAAACCTGGATGAGAAATTACTATGCCCCCACTAGATGCCTCCTGCGAGTCATTCACCATGGAAGAGATTAAAGCAGCCATCAAAAAATTAAAGAACAACAAAGCTGTTGGTGAAGATGAAATCTCAGGTGAAATGCTCAAAGCAGCAGATGAGAACACCTTACAACGTTTGTTACAGCTGATCAATGAATTCTGGCAAAGCGAATCCCCACCACAACAGCGGAAAGATGGTGTAATTTTCAAACTGCCTAAAAAGGGCGATATGTCTGATTGCAATAATTGGCGTGGTATCACTCTATTATCAGTACCAGGAAAAGATTTTTGTAGCATGTTACTTGAGAGATTGAAAAAGGCGATAGATGAAAGGCTCAGAGAAGAACAAGCAGGCTTCAGACCAAAACGGTCATGCATAGACCACATTTTCACCCTCAGAATAATCATTGAAGACTCCGTAGAATTCCAGTCGAAATTAATCACCAACTTTGTCGACTTTCAAAAAGCCTTCGACAGCATCCACCGTCCTTCACTTTGGAATCTACTTAACATCTATGGTTTTCCTACCAAATATACCAACATCATAAAATCATTCTACAAAGAGACACGTTGCTGCGTAAGAACAGAAACAGGCAACTCTGACTGGTTCTCAGTCGAAACAAGAGTGAAACAGGGTGTGTCTTATCACCGATGCTTTTTGGAATAGCTATCGACTGGGTCATGCGCAAATGCACAAACAACACAAATATGGGTATCCATTGGGTTGACAAAAATTCTAGAAGACCTGGACTTTGCCGACGACATAGTGCTTTTGAGTTCAACACACCCGGATGCCCAAGAGAAAATAAACCACCTCCAAAATGTTTCAGGGAAAATTGGTCTCCAAATTAACACCACAAAAACAAAGACTATTGATCTTAACAACAGTTCAGATGTCACCAAATTGAACAGCTACGTTCTTGAAAAAGTCAACAGCTTCACATACCTAGGAAGCAAAATGACATCTATAGGGGACTCAACACCAGAAATATCATCTAGAATCGCACTGGCATCTAGTGCCTTCAATAAACTGTCAAACATCTGGAAGTCAAGACACTCAGCAAACACACAAAACTTAAAATCTTCAACTCTTATGTGATTCCATTGTTAACGTATGGATGTGAAAGTTGGAAATCAACGGTAGCTTTAGATAAAAAAAATTAGACAATTTTGAGAACAAATGTCTTAGAAGAATTCTAAACCTCCACTGGACAGAATTCAGAACCAATTCGCAAATAAGACAAGAGACTAAGCAAGATACAGTATCCAATTTCATAAGAAGACGCCGTTGGAACTACATCGGCCATGTACTCAGAATGGACAAGACAAGACTCCCCTACCAAGCCCTCATATGGTCACCGGTAGGGAAAAGAAAACGGGGAAGACCAAGAGAGACCCTGCGTAGAACCATCATTAGAGAAGGCTCATTCAATGGCCAAGTAAATATCCTAGATTTACAACAGGTAGCAGCGAACCGCCAGGCATGGAGAGACCAGGACTTCTGCCCTATGCCCGAGGGCTAAGAAAAGACTAAATAAAAACTAACTCATTGTGACGAGTTACCTTGGGTAGGAGGGAACCACACCCTAGGTTCCCTTTCTGGCACCCCGTGTTTCTGCCCCGGGGGGTTTGGGTGAGCGATACACCCTTTTTTCCCCTGGGTTGATCTCATATTTGTTAAATTTCGTCTACAAGCCCCCCCAGATTCTAGACCCCCACTAACTACCTACACCTGGGAACTGAACACTGAGGCATCGTCCGAGACCACACTCAATCATTATACAAAAAGCAAGTCAACTTACATAAAGTTTATTCTACCCTTGAGAATATAGAACTGAAATGAACATCCTGATAGAAGA